>JAOTQR010000086.1:7047618-7067603 GCA_025774065.1 Solanum ossicruentum
TAAATTATGATTAAAAATTGTTAAAAATAAAAATAAAGCCTCGTGAATAAATTAACATATTTTTTATGAAAAACCCGTACAAAATTGGGTGTCAACAATATATATACAATTAAATTTTTTTAAAACAAAGTTCAGTTAATTTAAAAAAAAGGTTATATGCATTAGTTTTAATTTTTTTTATTTTACTTTTGCATAATATTTATTCTATTACAAATACAATATAAATTATGTTTGAATCATACACATCTCTCCACCCCTTCAGCATCTCACCCCACCAAAAGAAAAAAAAATCATAACTAACCGTCTCAACTTATACATTTATAATATGCTTTGAATAAACATTAAATTTTGTATAGTACTTCTCTATTCCTATTTAGTTGTCATAATTTTTTTTAAGAGTAAATAATATAAAATTTTACTAACATTTTAAGATGTATTTTAAATCTTATTTATATGATAAAAATTTCAATTTATAGTACTTTTTTTTATAGTTTTTGAATATCTAGATTTTTGTTTTAAAATATTAAATTATGTAAACTAATTTAGCTTTAAAAATTACTCAAATTAACTCTCAAACAACGTAATATAACAACTAAAAAAGAACGTAATAACGTGTAATTAACATATAGTTTTAATAAAATGATTGTATCTCTTCAAATAATTCTCTCTATTGAAAGAAACAATTAGACTTCACATTACAGATAATTATAAAAAAAATATTTTATTTATTTAAAAATTATAATTAATTATTCAATAATAGAATTTTAGTAAATTGTAGTAATTAAGTGTGGATTTAAAGTTTTATAATTACATTTTTCTTCAAATAAGACAAGTAAATAAAATTATATCCAATTCTTCAATAATTAGTATACTATTTATACAATGAAAATTTTTCAAGATAAAAAAAAATAAGAATATAATTTTGAGAGTTATATTTAAGTAAACATTATGAAAAAATAAATATTTATAACTATGTCTTGAATAGCACGTTAATTTTTTTTAATATTATACCAGCATTAATAAATTGCAGTAATTGAAAATTATTTCATCAATTTTATTTAGCATAAAATATTAAATTATTCTAATAATACTTACTAAAAGGATGTCGCAAAAAAAAAATAGAGTATCATTTAATACCTTATTATCAGTTATAATATTTAAAACATATATACTTTATGTGGCATACTATATTAAATTACATCATTTTTAATGTATATAAAATAAAGTAGTACATATAATTAGAATATACATTTTTAAAATATATATTTTCCATTTAACACGGAATTTTCTATTGAAGAGCACAATTAAAATTCATAACAAATAAAATAAATATCTCTTGTCCTACTTTTAAAGATAGATAAAAAAAAGATTTAAAATGAAAAATCACTCAAACTATTATGAAAAAATTACATTATAAATAAAATTTTATAACTAAAACCGTAATAAAAATGGTTAAACTTTTGTGTTAGGCAATTTCAATAATAGCTTATCACATGTAATATTTGAGTAAGAATTTAATTTTAGATTTTCCTCCATAATGTGTTGATGTTTACCATATTTATATTAAATATTTTTAATTATATTTAAAATTATTTAAATATGTGGTTTAAATCTATTTAAATGTGATAATTAATAAAATTACTTAATTATAGGTTATATCAATAATAAATATAGGTAACAACAAGTTATCAAATAGGCATAACACATGGACTCGAAACTATAACATTAATACATGATTCTTTTGGACTGCTATTACCTAAGGTCAATTTATTTATTGTAATATTTTACTAAAATAAAATTCATAAAACGATATGTTTGATCATATCGTAAAGTTAAAAGGAATATTTAATATTTTTCATGTGACTTCAGTCTTCATAACTCCCTTATGGGGATCTATTTGTTTATTCCTATATGAGTTTTTCGTTTTATTTAATTTTTTAAATGTGAATATGTCAGAAATTAAAAAAAAAGAAGTAAGAATAGAACAAAAGAGAAAAAAGAAGAATAATAGTTAAGATTATTTCTTTGTGGGAAAAGTATTGATGCATCTAAGGTAGACTTTACAAGATATGAGGGAAAAATAAATATGATCATCAAGATAATAAATTCAAATTAATTATCAAATTAAAGAGGACAAAAAAATTTCATACGTGGAAATGATCAAATGTATATATATGAAGTTTGTTTGAAAAGGTCAAATATACCCATAAGTGTAATTTTATTTTGTTGAAAAATTAAAAAATAATTTCAAATCATTTTTCACTTCGATTCAGTTGAAAGTGAGACTATTTTTCTTTCTTAATAACAAATATATCAACTTTGAATCAAAAAGTTGAGGAGTATATCAATTATATTTTTCTTCTTCTTATTGTTGTTGTTGTTGCTATTGTTGAGTGGGTAATATATATCATAATTTCTATTTATTTTTATTTGTTAAGTTTTTTATAAATCTTAAATTTACATGTGAGTTAAATTTATTTCGAATTTAATATTATTTATGAATTTATCTTGTCTTTATAAATTTTTTAATTTAAAAAAGGAAGAAAAAAAGAATAAAATCTATATATATACACACACATTACCGTAGTGGCATTTGGCCAATTTGCAGGTTGCAGCAATTATAAAAGAAATTGGAAATATTTAAGAAAGTTATTTTTTAATAAAAAATGTGTATTTATGAAAGTTATAAATATTAGCATATTTATTTTAAAAAAAAAAAGATATAAGAAAAATGTGAAATAGTCAAGTAAAAAAAAAATAAAGAGTAAATTTTATCCTTATATTAGAAAAGCCTTACGTAGCAAAATTTAAGAGCTATATCAAAACAAAAATTTAAAACTAAATTTAAGGGCCATATATTTATTTTGACTTTCTTTTATGTGATAGTGACATGCTTTTATTTGGCAGTTGGCACCAATCTTTAGGCTACTGATCAGATAAGACCTTTTTACACAGTTCAAGTAATATTTACTGGTGGTACCGGTTGACTGATAACTCCATATAGTTTTAACAAGAAGTACAATGGTTAATTATTATAGATTTTTTATTTTAACTTTTGAATTTCTAAAATAGGTCATAATAATTAACACTATGAATTCATTTAGGGTCTATTAAAAAGTTAACTGGTAATTAAAATTGATATAGTTATTAAAGTAATAATTACCAGTTTGAAAATTATTTTGATATATGTTGGTCTAGTTTTCGTTATTTTTAGTATAATATTAGAAAAAATAAAAACTTACTCTTTGAAAAAAATTAAAAACTTATTTTTTCATTAATTTTATATATTTTAAAAAAGTTTTCTTTTTTAAAAAGCTAAATCGATTAATTATTTTAATAAATCACTTTGATCATTTTTTAAAAAAAATCACTTTGATCCTTAAGATACATTATTTTGGTTTGGATAAATTATAGGAAGAAATATAATAGAGATGGAGATTCATTTTATTCCATAAGAAAATGAAACATAATAAATATTTAAAAAAGAAAAAGAAAAAAGAGAGGGTGGTTAGTTTCAAGTATATAAGTGAGCCAAAAATATAAATGAAGAGCATTTTTGGACCCAAAGATAGATGAGATGGGACATTTTAAGCGCAATAGGTGGATCAAAGGCATTTTTATACCATTTTTAATATTTTGAGAGCATTTTAGGCCCTTGTCCGTTTTTAAAAAAAAAATTCTTTTTGTATATAAAGCAAGAATTTCTTACTTTGTGACTATGATTTCCATTTTTGATAATTACAAACTGATTCATCACAAATTTAAAAATAATGGATGAATTAAATTAAAAAATTGTATTGTTGAGGGTTATAAAAGTTTGAAAACTGACACTTTTGTAGTTTGTTGAAATTTTTGATATCATTGAGGATGTTTTTTTTGAAGTTGTGGTTAAAGCTATTCGGTCATTTTACATTATCAACGTCTAGAAGTTAAGAATTATGTTTCATTTTTTAAGAATGACAGTATTTGATTGTAGCATGAACATCCAAGGGTGGTGGCACTTGGATTTAACGCTGCAATAAGGTAATGTTAAAATTTCAATAATGTTGTCGTTAAAGCACGTAAGCAAGTGGGTTTATGGTGGTGCGTTGCATGAATATTCTTATTGAAATGTTTACATGCGTGCAGTGTAAGGGTGTCAAATGGACTGGGAGCGGGACATCCAACAAGTGCAGTAACGGTACCCTCCATCACTTCTCTTGCAGTTGGCGCCTCTCTGTCAATGGTTTGTCGGAGTTGGTATCCTCTATTGTTTTGAAACAATGTGTATCACCTTCAGCCACCATTCTTATTGGAAGCCTTCAACCTACTCTTTCTGCTATTCCTGTCGGTCTCATACTTGGTTTCCTCGACATTGGCGTTGAGGTATAATTTTCACTCTCCTTTTGATTGCATAAGAATATCAGCTCCAAGCTTGTTATTCTAGGACATTATTAATTATTTACTAGTACATGAATTTGTATGGCACAACTGTTCAAACTTGTGTGTTGATCATAATGGTCCTTGGCACTAATTGGAACAAGGAGGCAAGCCACACATCAACAATCCAATTTTGATCTCTATCAAATATAACAAACGCTGGTTAATAATCTGTAAAAAATACAAACAACATGGACTCACATTTGGAGGTTTTTGCTCTATTTCTAGAGTTTCTGTTTATTATGTGTGGTGCAATATTTGGTGGTGGTGCTTTTCAGATTTGACAGGCTTTCTTGATGTTTCTGATTAAATACTTTTTTCACAGTTGGCGTAAAATCTGATAACTAAAAAATTACGAAAAATAATATTTATGGACTTTTGGTCATATTCCCTTGCCGGAGACAGGATCAAATAATCAACGATCAAAGAAAATTTTCAAAACCCCAGTAGCTGACTCTGATCAGTTTGGATGCCACAAAAAGTTCGAGACCAAATACTATCCAAACGATGACAAGATGTGTTGGTTCTCTTTGAGCCTTGCACACAAGTATCCAAAGTTTTCTTGCATGATGGATTGATGTAATGGATACTTATTCATTTTACTCTCAGACGTGGTCCAAGAATTAATTCATTTGTATGCCATGTTTTCTGGAAACGAAAGCATATCATACCAATGATTCAATTCTAATCATTCGCTTCCGTTCCCCCAGTACAATACTGGTTCACTATGATATAGGGAAGAGAAAGAAAATGCAATGAAAATGCAAACAGAAAAGTGCAGAATCAATATTTGCTTACCATATTAAACAAGGATAGAATTTAGAATGGTAATACGCATCAGCCTATACTTACCAATAAAGAATAGAAAGCTAAACAACAAACATCTTTACATGTATGTATATATATGCTTCATTTTTGCAAAAAGAGTGCAGCTCCAACCAAGGCTATCCATATTGTTAAAATTGCCCAGAATGATTGGCTTTTCTCCAAACCAACTGGAGGCTTCCAGACCAGAAAGTCCCCCACCCAGTCCCTACTTGATGGAAGCTGATTCGTTGTAGACCGACTTTGTCTGTCATCTTTGTCCTTGTTTTTGTCAGTCCATGATCCAGCATAACTACACCAAAAAAGGAGGGGAACTTAAGTGTTGATCTTCAGGGATGCCTGGAATCACTCAGCCACAAGAAGCATGAGTCCCTTAAAAGAATTACTCCCTCGGTTGCAATTTGTTTCACTAATTTTGACTTGGCATGAAGTTTAAAAAATTAAGAGACTTCTGAACGTTGTGGTTTTAAACTAAAGATATGTAGAATATACTAAAATTCCCTTAACCTTGTGGTCTTATGTCAGGTGAAAGGTTGGAATTAAGGAATAGCCAAAAAAGCAAAGGGACATTCTTTTTTAAAGAGACTAAAAAGGAAAGTAAGACTAACGAATTGAAATATAAAGAGTTCTTTGTAGAAATATTATTGTGAACAATGAGTAGTCCCTGAAGTTGTGAAAATGAGAAAACACCTAACATTTAGTAAAGAAGAAAACAATGTCACCCACAATTCATCATGTGTATCTGTTAAATCAATATGCTGAAATCTCCACGCTGATATGTTAGAACTGTTAAAGCATATTACATCAGATGATGGCGTCACGTACTACACACATGTTGTCATTCAGTTACCATTAATCTTCTTGCATAGTTAAATGAGTCTTAAATGAGCTTCATTCAATCAATTTCTAACTTCAGAAGGTCTGTCTCTAATACAACTAATTAGATTACCCAAGAAGTAACAAACTCAGTCCTTTAGAAAGGTATTATATCTAATATCCCTTAAAAGTTAGCACATTATAGGTTGAAAATCGAGCTCACAAGAAAAAGTTCTCAATTGATGTTAATAATCTGAAGTCACATTCCTAACCAGTGGACCCCTGCAACTACCATAGAGAAATTTGCATTTATTAACAAAAGAGGGAAGAGAGGGATCATAGTGGAATAATATGTTTAAAAAACTAATGACCTGTTCAAAATGCTCACTTTTTTCCATCAGAAAGATCTATGTGAAGCTGAGAGGTTAGCATGTGAAGATGCCAGGGAGAAGACTTGTTTGTCGAACCAAGGTGCCCCAAAATGGATCTTTATGCTGAGGCCAGCTGCTCATCGAAGGCTCTACACTAGAGACAGACTAGCTCACTGGGGTGTTGTTGATGATCTGTGTTGTCCCTTGTGTAGCTGCAAATGAAAGTAGCTCTCACCTTCGTTCTGAATGTGAAATATCTATTAATATATGGAGTTAAATTCTTCAATAGCAGGGGATACAGAGGCAAGTGCTGCTTTGACAGGAAGAGGTGAGGTGGGAGGCAATAGATTGCAGAAAAAAGAGTTCAACTTGGAGTGTATAGAATGGCAATGGATTGTTCATTATATTATGTTTGTCAAGAGAGGATTATGAGAATCTTCCAGGGAAAGCAGAGAACTGTGGGAGCAATAGTCAGGATGATTGTCCAAGAAGTTATCTTTAGGGGAACCTTGAAGGAAAACTAGCAAAGAAAATGGAAAGCTTGACCTTCTATCCTAGCAGAATCTATTTTTGATTATATGTACTATAAGATAGTTTACATTACTCTTGCAGTTTCTTGTCCTCTAATTTACATTATTGCTAGTTCTTTGTGTTTCGGCTATAGCAGTATTTTGCTGTTGTTAAATGCTATGTAAGGCTTTCCCTATTACATCCTATGTCTTCTTTAATTATGTATTTATTTTTGCAAACCACTTTGATTTGCATTATTTGAGGCGAGGGTTATTTGGGAGAATGTATATTCGCTCTAACTTCACCTGTTAGATTTCACCGTGTATGGTATTGTTGACTATGTTGCTCAAACTCTTCAAGTACATTGACGGGTGCATGTTGGATCCTCCAAAGGTAGTAGTGCATTTTGGAGAATCTGATATAGGTGCTGCAACATTTTTGAAGAGTCCCAGCAACATAGGTTGTTGATGCACTATAAGATTGAGGAGTGCATGGACCAGTAGAAGAGTAGCTAACAACTGATGCTGAAGCCATTTTCCTCAGCGTCGGTTAGTTTCAAGTACTTTTTCACTTTGTAAATATTCCACTTGGTAAATATAATTTCTTTTACTTACCCCAAAAACAAAAGATAATGTCAATTGTTCACCTGCCCAGCTACTTCTATGCTTTAAACAATGATATCTTGGAGGCATTTACTACAAAATTTTTCTACAGTCCATGGATGCCAAAAAGTAGCCCACAAATAATAGTTGTGTCATAGTCACTTTCATTAGATTATTTCACCACATACCTGCTATGTTCCACCAGTACATACATATATCAGGTAACTTTGCCCAATGCTTATCAAGGCTTCAGCAGATTGAAAGAAATTACCTAGAATTTCATCTCTGCTGGAAGTTGAACTATGGTTTTCACAGTTTGCACACACTTCATTTACCACTAAGTTTCACTCTTGGGTGTTTAATTAAGTTATTGTTTAAAATAATATTGAAGTCAGCTAGTAACTCTATGCTCAAGTCTATCATATTAAAACAAACAAACCACTAATGAACCATATCGATTTCCCCAGGCACTTGCATATCATGCCCGCTGCATAGAAGAAAGTAATTGGTACTGTTTTATTTAGCTAACATACGCAATATAATATCAGATGAATGGGCCTTACCTATCATAGCTAGAACCAATAAGTGGTATTGTAACCATTTCTTCTTGAGATATCTTCAACTTAGGTGCTTGCAATATATAACGAAGCTCTGCAGCTTGACGTCGGATGCTGACACTGGGATGTTTCCTTTCTAGTTGCTTATACAAATCAATGCAGTCTGCATGGCGGTTATTAGCTTCATAAGCCATTGCAAGCCATATTTGTATCTGAAAGTTCAATTTGCAAATGCATTAGTCTTAGAACAAAAATTCACACATCTTGTGTGTGGTTACTCAAGAAGTAGTTTGCCACTAACCTCTCCACCAAACAAGGTTGGTCTAGGAATGATAGTAAGAGCACCTTCAAGGAACTCTATTGCACGTCCATACATGCCCTTCTCATAAGCCTTCTGGCCCAAATTGAACATTAATTGAGCAGTTTTTCTGCGTTCCGATTGCTCCTTTGCCACCTAAATTTCAAACCAGAATTAAAATGATGATTACAAGACTAAAGAATCTGAAATTTTTCATCACACCAATTTTCAGCCAAGTAATTTGGCTTTGGGGTATGATGGAATAAAGCAAAATGACTTTTTAAACTGTCTGCACTTCTTTCAATTGTGAAGTAGCAGTTAGTCAATGCAACTTTCGATGCTCATCATGGGTCATCCGGAAACAGTCGCGCTATGTTTTTAAGTATAGGGGCCAGGCTACGTACATCCGACCCCCCTTCCCCCGCAATGGGCGGGAGCCTTTGAGGCACTGGGATAATGTTGTTGTTTGTAATTTAGAAGATACTTCACCCTTACTAACTTTTCACAACCAAGCTTCACCACATAAAGCAGCAAGTATTTTATGAAGCATGCAAGAGAAATATATGCAATAATAGTTGTTAGGATAATTTGCAGCAAATTTCTACTCTGTCACTACAGCTCTTTAACAGTCTCTTGTTTGCAAATATATATTACTATTAAAATTAAAAAACCATTTTCAACTAGTGGAAAATAGGTTTTAGCCATTGATGCATGACAAATTGTGGTGCTACATAATATTCTGAAATAAGTAATTCATTTTTGCAATTCCAGAAACAAACTTGTAGTTGTACTTTACCCACTATAGTTTCCATGAAAGGGAGATTTTTTTAAAGTTTTTTTCATCTCTATTTTCTTTTTACAAATAATTTCCTTTTATTTCAAACCAATCACCCAGCCTTTCACCTTCTGAGGTGTTGGAGAGTTTGACGACATCCATACCATTTGATTTGCTCACTGACTAGTGGCTACCATACTTCAAAATTAAATTACTAGCTCCCGCCTCAGAATAAGTGTCACTTTAGTAAAAATATTTTATGCCAAAGTACGTGTGAGTTGTCACCTTAGGAATTCAAGATAAAAATTAGTGTGTTATTCCCACTATTTCATTGTAAAAAAAATCAACTACTTCATTATAGTCCTTAGTTCTTAAAAAACATATAATAAATAGGGGTAACTCAGTGGTATGTTTCTTAATGGCATAATGAGCTCAAGTCTGTAACGACCCATTAGGTCGTTTTGAGTACTAGAGATTTTTATTTCATAAAAGATTTATCTTAAAAAATTTAAAAAAGCTTTTTGAACTATTCGATAACTTTTGTTATTTAACTTAGGGATAATTTTAGATAATCAAATTAGTTAATGGGTTAAAATGATAATTTAATTAGAATCCTAGACCACTTGTCCTATATCTATTAAAATAAAGTAGTAGAATTAATTATTTTTAATACATAATTAGGTTAAAACAAGAAGAAGATGATAAAAATACAAAGAGAAGAGGCCGACTGCTCTTAATGTTCTCCCAATGGGTTTATTTTACCCGACACCTTTGGTTCCAGATTTCTATCTTGGTTTAACAATTATTATGATACGCTTGAGGAGATATGGCACCTGGACTTCCCTAGTGCATATCTAACGTGGAAGAGTTACCAAAATTTTCAAACACAGTCAAGAAAGAAGATATCATGGGACTTGCATGTTGAAGCTATTACAAAGTGACAAGATTGTGGGTTTTGGATTTTTAGAGATTCGAAAGGTTTTGAGGCATTGGAGGAAAGGAAAGCACTGGTGGATTAGCTCACTTGATTTCGGTTCTTCGGTTGAGGTAGATTATGGTTTGTTCTATTTAATAGAAAGACTCTTAATAGCAATTGATAGTCATTGAGTAAAGCTGTTATATTTTCTATGCACTTAATTGTTATGGTTTGATTGACTGATATATTGTTGTGATTGGTTTGCAATCCCAAGACCATGAAACTCATAATCTTGATCTTGATCTCTCAAAGTGATGCATTGAATAAAGAAGACTTGATGAAACATTGGTAATGAAATGAGAAACAATGATAAGGAATAATGAATTATATATAATGGATTGGGCGTCACGTACCGACACATATATATTATAGGATCGGGATAGGGGATCGGGTGTGACGTATCGACACATATTTATTATAGGATCGGATGTCACGTTCCGACACATATATTATAGGATCGGATATCACATACCGACACATATATATTATAGGATAGAGTGTCACATTCGGACACATATATTATAGGATCGGGTGTCACGTTCCGATACACACACACACATATATTGGATCGGGTGCCACATTCCGGCACAATAATAATAAAGGAAAACACGTTAAAATAATTTAATATACTCAATTTCAAAGAACCTATCTCCCAAAAGAAGTGTGATGTGGAGGCTTGAGTCTGCATGTATATTATTGATATTGTTGATTGGTTGTATACTTGTTTCTTACTGTTGTCATCTGTTAAGTGTTATGGTTGATTCCTACTATTATTTTATGCATATTAATTTCTATTTGGAGTCGGCTGATGGTACCTATTCACTACACGTGGCTCGTACTGACTCCTACTTGTAGTTTTCTTTGTTTTACTTTTATGGAGTGCAGCGAGTGTTTCATCAATTTCAATTTGCCATCAGCTCTAGTCGGTCGTTGATTCATCAGGTTCGAGGGTGAGCTATCCTCCTAGTCCATGTCAGAATCTCTCGGTCATGGAATGATGTCCTTACTTTTCGGACATAAACTATTTTATTCATTTATTTCAGTGTTGATATTTTTAAATTTGGTATTTTGCAATTAGCGGCCTTGATGTGATGACTTTCAGGTTTTGGTGAATGTTATGTAATGGCTTTAGTAGGTTTTGTAATTCTTACTTTTATAAGTTTGAACTTCCGCATTAATATTGTATTTTATAAGTTGAATTGCTAATATAGGTCGGGATTTGTATCTTTAGTTTGCCCACCTAAGAGGGTAAGTGTGGATGCCACTCTTCCATTTTGGATCGTGACAAAGTCACATTTATTTTGGGACAAAAGGAGTACTTAACAGTCACCACATGCAAAATTCAACCCAACTACATTTTCAAAAGTGATGCTATCATAGCAGTTAGTTAAACATAGACCGAAGTTGAATAAATTACTATTGATAATACAACGGAAAAGACCACATTGATCCTATCTTGGGTAGGTGCATCAGCTATTTATCTAAGTGCTAGTATTTAAAACAGGTAACATACTGTCAAGAAAAATAAAGCATATCATGGATGCAACTTTGAAGTTTCTTTGATATTGAGTGCTCAACAATTGATATATATTAAAATATTTATATTTAATCTATATATTGAAAAAAAATTTCGGCCAAGAGGTGTTCATCCGATCCTTGGGTGAGATAACTCCTCCCCTAGTGTGCACAAACTGGCCCGAGCGCTCTCGTTATAAAGAAATAATAAGGCATGGATTTTTGTAACATCAATAATTAATACAGGGAATGAAAAACAATGATAACTTTTTTTTTTTTTGCAGCAAAGAGGAGCTCTGAAGGTTTAACTAGAACCAAATAAGGAAGAAGGGCTCACCTTTTCGAGCTCCCTTCGAACTCTTTCGCGCTTCTCCTCCTCAGTCTCTTCACTGATTTCACCTTCTTTACCAAATTCCTCGTCAACACGGTTTTGCAATTCCTCAGCTTTTTTCTCCAATTCCTTCATCTCCTCTAGCTCCTTCACTCTCCTCTTCATTTCTTTTTCCCAATCGAACTCTTCTCCTCCTCCTCCTTCTCCTTCATCTTCAACACCATTTCCATTCTCATCATCACTAGAATTCTCATAATCTACCGCACCCACTTTCGAATTCGCTTTTCCTCGAAAACCCACTTTGGGACTTACTCTTTCTCTTTCACTTTCAAACCCACTAGAAGCATACATGCCTTGATTCTGACATGGGTCTTTCTTGGCAAAAAGGTTCAACAGAACGTCCCTTGTTTTCCGATCTGGTAAGACGACGGCACGTGGAGTGGTCACGTGAGATCCGTCAAGCAATAGGGCTATGTTTCCGACCACTACCGCCATGTCCGATGAGTCAAATGAGTGAAGGAGGAAAACGAAGTTGGAATTTCAAATTGGGGAAGCTAGATATTTTATTAGCATGTCAGTGATGAAATTGCGAAAAGACCATCCGTTTGTGGTTTTTGTGATGCTAAGTTGCTTGTAAATATTGAGAAAATGTTTGGGTAATAATGGGTGCAAGAAAATGGAGACGTGGCCCATCACTAACAAGAGCCGTGTGGCAGTTGGCTCTAAGAATTTCACTTTGGGGAGTTTTGTCCTTTTTCTGGTTTCTCCGCCGTCGATGTGGAAGAGGAAACACCATCCATGGCGGACAATGTAACACGACGAATCCACAACTTTAGCTTCTACCTTCGGAATAAACATGTTTGTTACGTATATAATTTTTACCAATTACCAATTTATGGTGGATTTTTAGTTTGGACAAATTTTTATTTCCTTTTAATAATTAAAATCTAATTATTAGAATAGTAGTTTTTATTTATCTTTATTTATATTTCTACCTATCTTTATCTATTTATCTTTTATATTTTTATAAAAGTATCAATATAAATATTAATTGATCAAAATATCTACTAAAAATTAATTTTATTTTCCCTTTAAAATTTTCTCCGTCAAAAAAATTATTTAGATATAAATATAATTTTATTCTAGAACTAAACAAAATATATTTCACGAAACACGTTAATTATAAAATAGTAATACAAGCATATGAGTATTTTCAATAGTTTTTTTTTGGTAAGTATTTTTTAGTAGTTTTTAAAAATTATGATATAATTTATATTTTTTTAAAACTTCAAATATTTCTTCTAAATCTATAATCAAATACACAGTAATCTATTATCTATAAATATTTATGACCAAACATGTAATGAATCTTCGGGTCATTTTTATGATTTTGCAATTTTTTCATTAATTTGAGCATGTGCATAATGACTTCGCACCATTGGTGATTTGTTAGGACTGTGGGGATGGCTATTTTGTTGGGTTATTTGGGAGTTATGTAGATTTTCGAGTTAATCAGGAAGTTATGCCCGTAAAATGAGTTTTCAGGTAAAGTCCTAGCAAATGATCTCGGTGTTAAATCTTGATGATTCCTTAGCTCCGAAACGGTCGATTAGACTAGAGGCATGTTCAATGCAATTACATCATGGATTGCAAATTTTATCGTCGAAATCGATTAATAATTGACTCAGTCAACATCCTCGAGAATCATGTCCTGGATGAGAATTTAGATAGTGCGATTACCTTCGGAATGTCGATTTTGATCTTCGACAACCCTTCGTTTGGAACGTCCGAATGTGATTTGACCCGCAGAGACTTTCCATTAAAAGTTGAGTTTAAAAAATGAGATCCTTAATTTATCGTAGGAAGCTCTGTTGAAAATTTCGACCACACCGTTAGATCCGAAACATCGAAATCTATAGGGTTACATAGTTCATTTGCGAAAATCAAAGTCCGAATGAGCCCTGAAACAATGAAAAAGAGAATGAAAAGGTTGCTGAATTGAAAGGGTGACATGGCATGACACAACACTGCTACGTGGAGGATTCTAACGCTGCCACATGTCAGAAATGTGGCAACAACCGGATATAGGTGTCTCATAATATATATACTAGGTAAGTATAGCTCGTGCTAGCGTAAAATCTTAATAAAAACTTAAAATTGCACAATATAAATGATCAAATTACTCAACATAGTTTAACATCAAATATATTATTAATATATCATGTAAATATCATACTATTGGATGTTAAAATGCGATAATTATGTACTTGAACATTTACATATGTAGAAGTACTAATTACATATATCTATTTTTTACAAAGTACACAAAAGTAGATGCAGCAATAGATACATTTTTCGTGCTGATGAATTTCTTCAACCCCATTTTTAATCAGAATAACCTGTTTGCGTTTAAATTGACAACGGAGTCCTATTTTTAGAACTGCTGCTCTATCATGATTTGAAATAACATTTACCAAATGGTGTTGGAAAAACATTATGGGATTCG
Source organism: Solanum ossicruentum (assembly GCA_025774065.1). Lineage (NCBI taxonomy): Eukaryota > Viridiplantae > Streptophyta > Magnoliopsida > Solanales > Solanaceae > Solanum > Solanum ossicruentum. The sequence continues at coordinate 7,062,120 of JAOTQR010000086.1, forward strand.
TGTTGAATATATGTTCTCTGGTGTTGTCGAAGTTCAGACCTTAGTGAGGAACAAGTGAGTCTTCTCTTTCTATGAGAGATTTACCACCCAAAAGAGGAACCTCTCCTTGTGTACCTGGTGCACCAAACTTCCCTCCAACTGTTCTGTGGAACTTCCTTTTATTGTAGTAAACTTTTCTGCTAGTAAGTTTACTCTTGATATTTTCTCTGCAATCTCTGTGGCACATCCATACATGTCTCCCAGTAGTTGCACCATTTTGTGTTGCTCACTCATGGAGAAGAGATCTTAAGTCATGATATGGGTGTATAGGGATCTCATCACCTTCTACAACAACATACCCAGTAAATCCCACAAGTGGGGTCCACAAGTGAGATCTGGAGAGGGTAGAATGTACGCGGACCTTATCACTATCATAGAAATAGAGAGGTTGTTTCCTGGAATCTCATCACCTTCTATCCATCATAATCTCACTCATGGTCAGGAATGCAGGGGTTATATCTTTCTTGTCTGCAACTCCACCACACCCTTTATTCTAAAATTTACGAAACAGATACTACAAACAGTACATGTACATGCACGTGAATAGTAATTCATAAGTATAAATAATGATAGTATGCATCAAAACCCATATGTATAGACAGAATATATATGTATCTATTCAAAGCTTGTATGATATTTCATTCCTTATGTGCCAGTTGTTGAAGAGTGGAGTAAAGTTTTCATGATATATTTCGTAGCTAACTATCTCAAACAAAATTCAAAGGACAGTTTTCATCCACTTTGATGAATTTGATACTGAACAACATTTGCGCATCTATGACTTCATTTTTTTTTTTTTTTTGATAAAGCAATCTATTATTTCAAAGCCTTTTAAAGCACTCTAATTTGATCCAAAGAATGTATCTTTGTTAGTTGAATCGTTAAATGGGACAAGAAGAATACTAATCTGAGAATATTTTTTCTGATCAAACTGATAATGAATAATACAGGGAGTACTACAGTTGCAACATGATTCTCTCCCAGTTATCACGTTAGCATAATGACAACTTTCTAGATTACAAAGTTCAACAATAAATAACTATAGAAATGAACATAGGAACTCACATATTTAGACTGGACATATTTTAGATATATCATTACGGAGTTCTTGGTATGCAATAGCAATATATAGCACAACATGTATTGATGGAAGCTGAGTAGTAAAGAAAAGAAAAATAAAATCCACTTGTAATGTCAGTTGCTCAAATATTTTTACTACTATGTCTGACCTATATCGCATCGTCAGTGATTTGCTTATGCAAATTGCTAACAACAGGAATATGCTTTACGGAGACCAAGATGTAAAATTCAATAAATTAGGAATCATAATAGAAAAGACAAAAAAAAGTAATACTATGACTACTAAGACAATATTATCGTAAAAGCTACAATAGATGCAGCTAGAAAGAAATAGTTTTCTTATATTTAGAATCTTGCAACTAAAACAAAGTATAAAACAGCAACATAAAAAGTAATGATGTTTCAACAGAAACAATATTTGGGTTGTGATTTTTCTACTGAAACTAATCAAACAATTTATCACGATCTTCGTAGTTGAGTATTTTACATATAAAATAGACAATTATTTAAGAATTAGGATCGAAGGCACTAAAATACTTTTTTATCGTACAAAATGATAAACTAAAGATATTTTAAGTTTTTTTAAGGAAATCTAGGGCTAACCAATCTGTTGATTAATAAAAATTTGATTTAAGAGTCAACACTTACTGAAAAATGACCTGATGCACACTTTATTATTCCAGATTGTTCAAAGTAAACTATATAACTATTGTCCGTCCACATTAAGAGCATAATTTGAATTCTAAATTTATTGCCAACCATCTTTGTTTAATATTAGACCATTGATATAGGTAAAAAGAATTTAAACTTTAGATCTAGAGAAAGCTATATTGCTCATACTCTTCAAAAATGTCACCATGCGTGTTCAACATGGGTGTAATAATAACAATAATTTTTGTAAAGTCAATGTCCCACTCCAAAATGATTACTAATCATTTACACGGAGGGAAAAAGAACTAATATTAGCTTCAAGTATAGTCGGAGGCAGAGGCAGAGCTACAAGCTTGTCCTCCACGGATTCAGCAGAATGAAGTAACTTTGGCGTAAAAATTTAGAAAGTCTTTTTTCTATTATCCAAATTCATAACCTCAAAATTGTAACTTCGCCTCTACTCCGGAAGATCATATTAATATAAAGTGCAGAATACTATATAAAGAACATATATTGGAGAAGATTACTATACCCGCAAGTGGCTGATATTGATGAGTCAAATTCTTTACAACTTCACTCTTGCCAAAAGAATTTGATTCAAGTTTACACCAATGTAATAAGAAAATTATCCTATTGAAGAGGAAAAAAGCAAGGTGAAATATAATTCTACAAATTTATCAAACATGTTTCACTCTCAATGAAGTCTATGATAAACTACACTTCGACATGTAATTAGGACTTATCTTTGAAAACTAATAGCGTACAACAACTTGATAAAGATTAGTCGGCACTCCAGATTTTATTGATGTTTAACCAGCGAGCATAGAACATTTAGGTCTCTAATGGAATCAACAATAAAAATGATAATATAACTTCTGCTCATTTAACTCACTCTCTAATTAAGTAATAAGTCACCTTTCTTATCATATACTTTCAACAACACTCAGCATATCACATTGATTTGTAAAAGCAAACTGCCATTAGCTACTCTCTATAGGTGTTCTATCCATCCGTATAACTTCAAAAACAGGAAATTCACCATGTACTATCTTTATATTTTCTAAGAATATAGATAGAGGAAACTACATAAAATTAATATAAAGTTGAGCAGATTAATGAAGTATATAAAGTCCATCATCCACAAGTTAGATCATTATTTTTTTCTTAACTACAAGTAGAGTAAGTGACATATCTATATCATCAATAACAATAAACACCAACAAAAAAACAGAAGATTATATTTTTAACATTCTTAATACGTTCATCAGTGTTGTATAATTTGAAAAACAAAATTAGACTACATAGGGTTACTCCATTCATTATGATTTAGTAGGAATGATCAATTCACACACTATTGTAATTTTATAGTGAATATATTCACATATTGTAAAATTGTACGTATGTCTTATGTTTGATGAATTTACACTTAATTTGTATTATTTTATAATTTGTGTATAGTTTGAGTGATGTGAGTTCAAAATTAAATTTATAAGCTCATGGCTGAATTAGTGTACCTTGTAAAGTAAACTGAGAATCCTGAGTGTCCTTCAGCTTTGTATCTGTAGGCATTGACAGAGAGGTGGATTAAAAAGGGTGTAATCTCCGAACTCCGTAGTTCAATAATTTATTATGTTGTCTATTGTTAGAACGAAAAAGTTATTAGCTTTACTAAACACAAATCTTACTGACGAAAAATATTTGTGTTTTGAACACCACACCCCTTATTACATGCTGTGTATATATCATATTTCTTCGATTTCATTTGATTTTTGTCATCAGTCTTGCATAGCCTTGTTTTTCATTCTACATTAAGATTAGAAAAACACTTGTCTATCCCAAACTTCTTCTCCCTGTATGCATGCAAACATCTGTTAAAGAGTATAAAGTAGTAATCGTAGAAGAAGTCAAACTAATACTATATAAAGAGCTGTAGTGATTGCAGAGAACAAGTTAATAAACTTTCATAAGGAATTTCATCAAACACATGGGTTGCGTCAAGATTCAAGGCAATTCCCTTTTATTATTAGTTTTATTTCAGTGCAGTAGTTTTCCATCAATTTCGGATGTCACCAAATATTCACTATTTTTTTGATTTAGGACTGCATTTCTTACATGCTCACACTTATTTTTAAATATAGGGGTTCAGACATTGGAGTAATGTTGTTATTATTTCAGTGCGGTAGAAGTTAGGCTACTGACAGAAAATTTTCAAAGAGACATACATCTTAATAAAAATATAATTAATTCACAAATAAGCAAAGTTGTGATCGAATTCGGGGAAAAAAGACGAAGAAAGAGGGAAGCTAAGTATTAAAATTATATCAAATTAAGAAAGGATTTCTTTAACCTAAGTAACCCAGAATTTCAACCTGTTTCTTCGAGAAGAAGATATGAACAAAATTATACCTTAGATGATAAGAAACTATTGAAAGTCCTTTCAAGAATTGAGAGAATGATATTCTGATCTTTGGGATTGAATCGGAATGGAAGTGAAATGGTGAGAGTAGAAGAGAATTTGTGGATCTCAGACATCCACATAGTAAGAAAAATATATGATATTTGAACTGAAAAGAAAGGGGGAGCATGATTTGCTAAAAAGACCCGTATAAGTATTACCCTTAAAGATGACCATATTGCCAATGGTCGTTTTCTATATAGTATAAATCAATATAAATATATCTTAATAAACTTAAAATTACACAATATAAATGATCAAATTAATGAACATAATTTAGCTATCAAATATATTGTTTATATATACATATAAATGTCATATTATTGGATATTGAAATGAGATAACTATGTAGGAGCACTAATTACATCAGAATATTATTTACAAAGTAGACAAAAATAGATTCAACAATATATATACATTTTTCATACTGTGATCAATTTCTTCTATACCATTTTTAATTAGAATCACCTGTTATAGTTAAATCGAAAATGAAATATCAATATCACAATAATTTTAGAAAATCAAAGTTCAAAACAATGTAAATATTGCAGTATTTTAGTATAACAACTAGATTAAAAAATATAAAATTTCGTAACTAGTTAAACTAACCTAACATCATATCAAATGACATGTTCAATCCCCACAAAAGAGCAACAAAATAGCCCATTAATAGCAACATTAAAATACTGCAAAACTCGATATTTAATAACAGCAACATTATCAACAAAAGCGATATCAAAAGATCATGTGCTTTATAAATGAGTTTATGACATTAAATGAAAATAAAACATGATCGATCAATATATTTTATAGATAATTGAACAAGACTTTTCTTTAAATCAACTTGAAGACTATCACTACTATGCAATAGTGTGGCATCTTTGTAAGCTTATCTACCAGCCTACAACCTTTTTTCAGCAATTCTGATATGTTAGGGAATATCAGGCGATAGTGGAAGCATGATAAGGATTGGAATTGATATTGAAAAGTATAAATAAATTGGACAAGGTAATAAATGGAGATACAGAGTTAACATGGTTCACCTAAAAAATATTAGGCTACATCCACGGACGACGACGAGCAAAACATCATTATAATGGAGAAGTGTACAACAAAACCTCACTAGGCCTAAGCACTACGAGGATATACTTTTATGTATCACTCAGTATATATGTGGAGTGGAGTGATAAAAATAAAAAGGAGCATTACAACACTCACAAAATACACAAAATGTAACTCACAGAATTCTTAGGCTCTCG
>JAOTQR010000086.1:7069850-7091916 GCA_025774065.1 Solanum ossicruentum
ATATATATTATATGTGGTAGGGGTAAAAGGGTAAATTACCCATTTTTCGGTTGGAACAGTAAAAAAATTACTGTTCATGCGCCCACCCGCGAGTGTAATACACTCACTGTGCCACGTCAGCACCAAGTGCCTATTTGTTCAGAAATTGGCAAGTTGAGGGTCATATTTGTGCACTATCAAAGTTTAAGGTCCAATTTTAAAAAGTATGCCAAGTTCAGGGTTATGTTTGTGTATTATCCCATAAAAATAACTTGTGAATTTTGAGTTATAAGTGACAACTAATCCAAACTAGTGTCTCGTCGTCTCCTTCTGTAAGCTTGCATAACAGTTAGCCATCCACACACCCCAACTCCAACCCCACCTTAATTTTCAACCTAAAACCACCTTTCTGCTTCTCCGTCTCTACCAAGTACTTCTATTTTCACTTTCTCCACCGCCGGTATCTTCCTTGGCCGTCCACCACCACAACAATCGGCGTCTTAAACCCTCAACCCAACTGTCAAAAACCCTAAAAAGTTATGGACTTCCAACATCAGCACCCGTACAATCGGCCGCCACCGTTACCACCGCCTTCTATGGCGGATCCCCACTATCAACTCCCGCATTCTCAACGACCGCCTGTTCCGGCGCCTGGTTCATGGTACTCGAACCAATTCCAATACCACCCACCACCTCAGCAATCTCCCCCTCCACCTCCTCCTCAGCCGCAGCAGTGGGGTCCACCCCCTCCCCCTCCTCCGCCATTTCCTGCACCTCCTCAGGGTCCTTATCCACCTCATCATATTCAACATCAGGCCCAGTATCCACCTCCTCTACCCCCGCGGCCTCATGTTCCTCAATCTTCTCCTCATGGAAATCAGGTGATATACTGTGTTTCTTTTTAATCCCTTTTTTGTTGAAACAATTTGTACCATTTTATGAATGACTTCAAGTTTTTGCCATCTGAAGTTCTAATTTGACCTGCTCCAAGTTTCCAGCATGTTATCAATCCATCTTTAATGTATTTAGTTCCAGTTGGGATTGTGCAAAGAATTACAGTCGGGGCATAAAACTTGAAATCTCATTATTTTTCTTGGTGGAGAATGGCGCATTTTTCAAATGTTTATATAATATGAAAACTAAATGAGGGATAGTGCTAAGTGGTATGCAGTTTTTGAAGCTAGATTAGCAAAAGGATTCATTACAGTTTACGAGAAAGCTTGCTTATTGTTCTATTTTATTTATCTAGTAGTCTAGAAAGAGTTATGTATGTCATAATAGTAACTCATATGCAAAAAACATTTGTTTTACTTAATCCTTTAGGTATTTTTCCTTTATTTTGGCTTGTAATTTATGTATTAGCTTTGACCAATGATCCCAGTTGATGCGACTATTGTCTAGAAAAACCGTGTGCTAGTGCCGATAGTTGGGAAAACAAGTGAAATTTGTAAAATTCTTGGTAACTAATATGAGAGAGAGGGAGAGAGAAAATAGAAAAATGATCAGTAACTATATGGGGTTAAGTGTGCGGCACTATTGCCCTTCAAAATCGGCACATTCACAGGACAAGTTTATTAAAAAATTGAGTTCACATAAGATTAGACAAAGTTAGAAATACTCACACTTAGTAAAAGGTACAAGTAACGTGCATAGAGGATTAGTTGTTTGATATCGTTTGACCATGTAACACAAAATTTTAAACACTATGATCCATAATATTTCAAACTATGATGATTGAAGATATGTTGAAGGTCTATCGGATACCTCCTCTTTATTTTTCAAGGTAGGGGTAAAGTCTGTGTACACTTTACCCTCCCAGACCCCACCCGTGGGATTACATTGGGTTTTTTGTTGCAGTTCATGATGATTGAAGTGGTGGTGTAGCTATAAATTTCACGAAGGGTGTTCACATGTTAAATAAATAGTTTTTTAATCGATGGTTGCACCAAATTTTTTGAAAGTAAATCAAGCATTATTAGTAATTGGCTTTTTTTTTTTAATGAATGGATGTCTCAAAAATGTTAATATCAGAATGCATAATATTTAGCTCTAATAAGTTCATATTTAATTTGATATGAAGTGAATGGACAGAGAAAAAAAAAGATGTCTCGAAAATGTTAAAATCAGAATGCATAATATTTAGCTCTAATTAGTTCATATTTAATTTGATATGAAGTGAATGGACAGAGAAAAAAAAAAGGTGTGGAAGAGAGAATAGAGTTTAGCCTAAAAAGAAACCACTTTTAGGCTTCAACCTTTCAGGGGCCTCTGTCGGCGATAACAATAACAATGAGACACGAAGAACAAAGAGCAAAATCGGACGAGATTTTCTTAAAAAAGTAGTTCCTTGTGGAGCATTTTTCTTTTGATCTTTTGGCGAAGTTCTAGAATTTTTCAAAGTTATATTTGAAAACTTTACTGTAAAGTAAAAGGAAGTCAAAGACATTGGGTGGAATTCAATTGACTATTGATACTTCTAATTCTTTTTAGAGATTTTATGAGAAAAGTTAAATCTCTTGGCCACTTACTAATTGAAGAAAAGAAAATGACCTTTTAAGATCTCTTATGTGCAAAAATAAAGATTTTTATAAAAATATTATAAAATTAATCAAGAATTATTAATAAATAACCATTCAAAGGTAACAGATTAATTATCCTTACATGCTCAAAATTTCTTTGTAATGTGGATCAATTTGGATCCTTAACAATTTATTATTCTGTCTTACAGGGCAATAAAATAGGCAGTCTTAACTGTATGTTGCACTTTAAACAAAAAGACAGTAAAATAGCATGTTTTGATGATCAATTCAGTGCACCCACCAATACCAGGCTGTTCATGAACACCCTTGGCCACTGACCTACTCCATCTAGTTGTTTTTAGGGTGTTCAAAATATAATATATAACTATATCAAGTAGCGTTTTACCTGTATGCATGGATTAATTTTTGATGAAAGATTTTTGGTTGACCACACTTGACACAATGTGGCTCTATCCCTGGATTGAAGGTATGAATAGAGGATAAGGTATCTGCAGAAGGTTGAGGTCAAACATTCCTACATATCCATGGTATTATCACAATCCCAAGGAAAGGTAATTAAACAACTGGATAAAGATCAGGAGAATACTCTCATTGGAAGAATGCAATAAGGGGACAAATTTCAGCTGGTGAATTGGTCTAAAGTCACAATGTCAAAACATGTTGGTGGTCTTCACATTAGAGACCTTACTGTACACAACAAGTGCATGCTAATGAAGTGGTTGTGCATATGTAGCCAAGGGGGAATGCACTTTGGAAAGAGGTGGTAGATAAATGGTGCCAAAATCACATTGGTGTACAAATTTATCCGGGGATCCTATGGTGTTAAGTCTAGGGAAGAACAATAGGAATATGTGGAGTTTTTCTTGCATAATATTTCATTCAGGTGGTCAATGGTATTCACATCAAATTCTGGCAAGATAAGTTACTAGATGGTTCTATCCTAATAAATGATTTTCTTGATCTTTTCCAAGCTCTTGACCTAGACCCCACAATCTCACAAAAACAGACACAACAAATTCTGGGACTTGCAAATGTTACCTACTCAAAAAATCAAAAAACCTTCCGGGACTTTCACTTTGAGAGAAATGTTGAAGAGTGGAAGTTTGAGACTCGAAGAACTATTGAATATACTTGCAAATTGGGGAACTTGCAAAGTAAGTGATGATGTAATTGACAACATGAAGTGGGGTAGCACAAACGAGGATAACAATAGAAGCCATGGATGTTTGAACATCCTTGCAACATATCAGTTGTATCTCTGTTGACACAACAAAAGACCACTAGGATAAGGTAAGACTTCAACACCAAGAAAATAATGAAGTGGACCAAGATTCGAGAATCGGATAACAAGATTATCAATGATGCTTTGAACACCACGCATTTGATCAACCATAACAATTGTCATCAATGTATACTAGAACATAAACAATAAACTCAAAATTATGCAGGATGAACAATGAAGAATTAGATTGGAATTTAAGAAATCCCAAAGTGACCAAGTAATTTTTGAGTTCAGTCAACCCGGCCCTGGGAGCCTGTTTGAGGCTATATATAGCTTTTGTAGCTTGCAAACATGCGTCACATGTGTAGAAGTTTCAAAATCAAGTGGTTGGCACATATAGACTTCCTCATCAAGACGACCTTGCAGGAAGGCATTATTGATATCAAGTTGACAAATGGGCCAGTTTTGTTGTGTTGCAACCGCAAGAATGAGTCAAACAATTGCAGGCTTTACCACAGGACTAAAAGTACATAGAAAACAAATCCAGATCATTGTGTGAACTCTTTAGAAACCAGCTGAGCTTTATACTTGTCAACAAAACTATCAGGATGATATTTAACCTGGAAAAGCTATTTACAATCCACTGTGTTTTTTGAAGGATCATATGGCACCAATCTTATGTCCGGTTATGAACTAAGACATCAAATTCATTTTTCATAGCTTCGTGCCAGTGTGGGGCTTGTTGATCTTACTTAAAGGTCTAGGTAAGGATGAAGTAGCCTGAACAACAATGTGTACTTCTTTACATGTAAGGCTTGTTGTCTTAGATCGAGTAATCATGTGATGAGTGAGTGTCGCCGTAGAGGTAGAGGTAACAAGGGAAGGTTGTGTGGCTATAGGAGGTGGTACAAGTGATGAGGAAGAGGGTTGTACCACAGGGTTTTGCCTCAAAGGTCCAATAGACTTATTTCAATGCTGATAAGTGATAATTGTGGATTGCGGTTGAGAATTTAAGTGGGAGAAGCATGAATTGGTGAGGCTAAAACATTTGATTGTGGTGAACTATGGCTGGAAATTGAATTTTGTATGGTGAGGGGAGGGGGCAGCGGAAATAACTTCTGTATCTCCTTAAGGTAGTGATAAGGTTCGCATATGCTCTATCTTATCCAAATCCTACTTTATGGATTTCACTTGGTATGTTGTTGTTGAGGGAAGGGGTTAGTGGAGGCATTGGAGAAGGAGAGGAAGTATCAGATAAAGGAGAAATTGAATTATTTGAGACAATGGTGCCTGCTTGGGTAGAGAAGACCGGTGAATGCATTTCCATAGACAGTTGCACAATTTGTGTAGGAAGCTCATGAGAGCCATTTGAACTTCGAGTATTATCTCGTGGTGGTTGTTTAGTTGAACATATTTCCCAAGATACATTTTTATTTTATGTATTTTTCAAATAGAAAAAAAAAATTCAAATGGGACCTGATTTTCCACAAATAAGACGTCATGTGATAAATATGTTTTTGAAGTTTAAGGATCAAACACTGATGACAATAATGTTTATTCAAAAATCCTAAAATAAATACATGGTATCGAATGGGGCTCTAATTTATTTTTGGCATATGATATGAGCCATGGATAACATAAGCAAACCACATACTTTAATGGAGTCATACTGGGGCATAGTTTGAAATAATTTTCAAAAGGGCTTTTATGGTGAAGATTGGGTGTAGTTAGCATGTTTATAAGATAAACAACTTTTTCACAAGAAAAACTCCAAAAGTGTGAGGGTTAAGACATGCAAGAAACCAACAATTTCAATAACATGACAATGTCATCTTTCAATTGGGGCAACTCATTGTGGAGTATATGTGGGTAACATTAGGCGTTCTATGCAATGTGTTTGAGATAGGACTGCAAACTTCAAAATTTGCCACCACATCAGTGTAAAAAGATTGCTTTTGATGTCAAACCTTCGTTCAAAGGATGGCAGTTTTGTAAAACTTGTAGAGTTTCATTTTTTGATTTTAAAGTGAACAACCACATATATTTTGAAAATTGATCAACAATCAACTTAAGTTGCGTGGACTCTTCACTTTCAACGTTGCACCCATGTTAGATTCTCTGAAAATACACTGCTTTTGGTGAATATGACATGCACTCGCCAAAAGTTTTGAAGAGTTCGAGCAACATAGTAAATAACACAATATTCTTTATTATCAATTGACAATACCAGAGATGGGCCCCACAAATCACTAAAAAGGATTTGTAGGGGCTTATTTCTTTGCAATGAAAATGATTTATCTTCGAAAGTCAACCTATGCATTTTATTAGAATAACCAGAATTGAAAGTGGAACTAGCTTTAGGATCTAAAATAGGAAGGGAGTTTTTCTTAAGATAGTATTTAAAACACGATGATTAGGATGCCCTAAACTCTGATGCCACAGGTGAATTGAAACAACCACATTGCATTGAGGAGAACGATGTTTACAAACTGGTCGCCGCTCATATAACCCATCTTTATTTTGTTTGCAAACTAGAGATGCTCTCGTACTCGGATCCTTCACAAGATAACGGAGAGGGAAAAATTTAATTGAGGAATGATTATGACGGCAAAACTGAGAAACAAAAATAAAATTAGTTTTTATAAAAGGGGAGCATAAGGTATTTAGAAGCTTGAAATGATGATTTGATGGACTTATGTTAGTATTACTAGTACGGGATATTGGAATGGTTTTACCATTGCCTGTAGTGATTTCTTTGTGTCATAGTAGTCTTGTACACTGGCTAAGCTTCGAGTGTTAAATGCAATATGAGGAGTGGCTCCATGATCCAAAGGTTTTGTTGAGGAGGAAAACGAGTAGCAAAGTTTGCTCAGGCTTGCGGATGGTTATGAGACTAAGAGCAGAATGACCCACACAATCACATAGCTGGCAGTGAAGTCAAAGGGTTGCGATTGGTTATTTCTTTGTGGGCGCCATGGTTGTGCTTGGCATTGCTGATTATTGGGAGGAGTGTTCGCACCCGGATGACTATTGTGGAAGTAATTATTGTTACCTTCGCGAGGAGGAGTTGAGCATGTCTGTTGTGCTACAATAGCGGTGATAGGGGTTGATAGTGCCTTTTTGTCGTCTTCATACTTTAGAAAAAGCTTGTGATCCAGAAGCTTTTCGTAAAGCTCTTCATAGGAAATTGTTGAGTTTCGAGCAAGAATGGTAGCAGAGAGTTCTCAAAAGTCAAATCTTAGTCCACTGAGAATTTTAATAATGAGTTCTGGATTTGATGTAGGCGCACTCGCAGGTTCACAACAAGTGATCGAACATGGTGAAGATAATTTGCAACTAGACAACAATCCTTAGTGAGGGGAGCCCATCGATCTTACAAGTTGAAAATTCTTGTTTGAGATTTGTTTGTATGCGCGGGCAGCTTTGGTGGAGACCAGTACAATAGTGGGTGCAAGTGTAGGATCATCGGAGGCCAAGATAAAATTCTGATTTGTTGATCTTGATGATACCAAGGAATGAACGTAGGGTTGTCAACATCTTGATTGTTTTGTGAGATAGTGCGAATGGGGTAGGGAAGGAGTTATCAAGATGCCCTTAGAGACTGTGACCATGCATAAGCATTGAAACTCAAGCTTTCCATGAGGAGAAATTGAGACTTCCAGTTAATTTTATGGGCAGTTGGGTCATATGATTGAATCAAATAGTAGTAATGGCATTGTGGACTCATCAATATTCGTCATAGAAATATTAGGGGTCAGCTGGGCGAGTTAGTAGAGAGGGAAAAAAGAAGGATCAGCTCTTGAGAGTTTAAAATTGCTCTGATACCATAAAGAGATGAGAATAGAAGATGCGGAAATTGTAATCGTTGTTATTGATCATATGGTTGCTATATAAAGAATCTGTACAAGAAGATAATGACTATTATACAAAGCCTAAATAGAAGGAAAGAGTTACAGTAGATTCCTAAAGATTAGGCATTGCGAAAATAGAATTCTACGCAATAAGGAGTCTTCTCTAATCATCCAATATTAGTTAACACTGTGAAAGTAGGTTACTTGCACATGTTTTCAAAATGAATTATAGAAAGCTGGTTTTGACCCTTTCTTAGTGGCCCAGTAGTTTGGACTTGAGACTTCCGTATTGGAGGTCTGAAGTTCAAAACCCCTTGCCAGCGAAAGCAAGAGGTTTACCTTCTGGGTCGAATTCGTCGCATCGGGCTTGTCTAGTGTAGGTTACCTCTCTTATGTGGTTTGTAAGATATTGCATCGAAGCGGGGGTTTATCCTGTGCGCACCCAAAGGGTAGCGGCTGCAAGTTCTCCTTCATCCAAAAAAAAAGCGGTGGCTATGGAAACTAATCTGGAAAATGAAGTTACCTACAAAGGTTATTTGCTTTAGCTAGGGAGCTTTATAGGAATATTGTAAATAGATGTTTCATGTGTCTCCGACATTCAGAAACCAACCAACACCTCTTTCTCTACTGACCGGTGGATATTTGGAATATGCTATATTTCTGGACTCAGGTGGTTCATGCCTTTGGGCATCAAGGATGCCTATGAATACTAGAGTTTGTGGGAAGTTGATAAACCTTTGTGGAGAATCTGGAAGATGACACCATCATATATTTTTGTTGTGTTTGGACAAGAAGGAACCACACGTATCTAGGTAGATATCAACTTCTAACTACTCTCTTAAGTCTAAATGTCTACTATGGTTATATAGTTGGCACAAATTAGCTCTTGTGAGTTAAATTTTTCGACTTAGCTTCCTAGCCTTCTCAGTAGCAAAAGTGACTATTCTTTTGTATTGTTTATTTTTGTACTATCTGCACCTTCTTGATGCCATATATTGAATCTACTTTATAATATATTGTGAGGAGTCTTTTTATGTTGTTTATAGAGTTATGTGATAATATCCTTCGAGGTGGCCTAGTGGTTTGAACTTCGGACTTGCATCTTGGAAGTCTCAAGTTCAAAACCTTTTGCCAGCAAAAGCAAGGGGTTTGCCTTCAGGGTTGAGCTTGCCACACCGGGCTTGCCTAGTGTGGGTTACCTCTCCTGTATGGTTTGTGAGCTATTGCGCAGGAGCAGGGGTTTTACTTAATGTGCACCCAAAGGATAGCAGCGACGGGTTTTCCTTGTCATTGAAAAAAAGAGTAGTGTGATAATAAAAAACAGCGTGAGTCCACATATTACAATGGGTCCAATATGGTGCTCAATTGATGATTTATACATAGCCAACACAAAATTGGGATGGAGGTGTAGTAGTAGTAGTTTTTGCTGTGTTATATTGCTGATGGATTTGTTATAATATGTTCGGCTAATGAATGTAAGATTCTCATGTGCTTGCAGGACTGGGGCAATATGAACTGGGGTCACCAGCAAAATTGGGGAAACTCAGGTTTGGAAATATAATATTGATTGGAGTCTATGCTTGTTTAGCAATTCAATATGCTGGGATGCATCTGCAAGTTTCCTGAAACCCATTTGTGGTTGAAAATTGTTTTGAAGCTGATGCAAGCTGTGTCTTCTCTTTTACTTATACAATTTCTCAGAGTTGAGGCCAGTTCCTAAAATTTATTGATGTTTTAACGTTTCTTTACTGCTTCATGTTCTTCATTCATGCTTAAATGTTACTGGAAAATAGTTGGACTTATTTTGTTTGTGTGAATACTGAAATATTTTTGTGTCATATTTATGTGTCATCATTTTTCATAACCCCAAGTTTTATTTAGTTCTCTGCAATGGTCTCCACAAGTGTCTGTTGTGTCCTGTGGAACTGATCAATGCTGTCCTTTCTTGAGTCAAAAAGATAAAATAAATCCTAGCTGTAGAATGAGGAGGTTTGCTAAAGAAGGTATCAATCTCTTAACAAGGTCAAATTCTTATTTAAAAGATATCATTAGGTTTAGAAACTCAAATATGAAAGCCTAGTTAATTGTTCATGAGAAGAGGTTTATTTACTGTAGCAGAATCTAAGGGTTGCTCTTTCAAATTCAAATTAGAACTCTGGGATTGCTTCCCTCTGTCAGATACTTTCTTTACTTTTTTTGGCTTTTATTTCTGTTTATCCCTGGCTAAATTCTGACTCAGTGAAAACAGTTTTTAGGTTTTTTTTACACTTTCATAATTCCCTCTAGTTTTTCCATTTTGGGGGACTCCTTCTCCCCCTGGTTTATAAATTAGAGCGAGCGTATTCTCCTTTGGTTTCCCCCCCCCCCCCCCCCCCCAGTACTTCTGTTACCTAAAGGTTAAATCTACTATTAACTAGCCGCACATAGCAATGAAGATTGGGCTGCAAAGGCCCGCGCATGGGCTGCTGACAAGGCTGCTAATGACCATCAGCACCAGCACTCCCAATTTACGCATGATAGCAGGCCGGAACAACAGAGTCATTACTATGAGCAATACACTCAATCTACTGATAAACATCTCCAAGACATGCAACAACCACCAGTTCTGCCGTCAAGTAATCAACACTCCGTAACTCCTGTTGCACCTCCTCAAAGGGCATCGTTTGGCCATTCACAGGAGCCCTCATTCTTCAGCTCTGGGCAATCTCCTTATGTTCTACCTTACACTGCAAGAGATGGAAATTTCGCTGGAGATTCAGTTCCTTCATTCCCTCAGCAAGGAAACTCATCCATAAGTCCATTAGTCCATCAGCAGGAGGTACCTTCTAGTTATTCTTCTATTGCAGGTAAAAAATTTAATTGATATATCAATATTGCATCTGAAGTTACCACACTTTTGAAATTGTTTCTGTACAGGAGTGTCTACTGTCTATATAACTTTGTCCTGCTTGTGGCTTCTAGTTACTCGTTTGGCAAGCTGTGTTTACTCAAGCCCCTTGAGACATAAATAGAATTTCATGCTTGTTGGTTCCTTTTCTTTTTTAAAGCCTCAGTGTGACATAACTCACTTCAAAAAATTGATGCTACTGTATTTTGATTTCATGGAATATTGGTTCCATCATGCTGACATATTCTTTCTGCTGCCCATCCTGCTAACTTTATGTTTTGTTTTTCAGGAATACTTTTGTTTCTGATAATGTTTTTACCAAGTACTACAAAACAGCTGAAAATTGGATACTATTTTGAAGTCCACTTGGATTGATATTAATCAAGCTATTGGATAAATTTTTAGGCAATAACTCTATAGAGATAAAAACTTTTAAGCAATTTGCTTTATTCTATTCAGCTAGAGTAGGCAAGATGGATTTCAATGATCTGCTTATAATTGTCAATTAGACCTGCTTGATTGCACATTCCTTGAATGTGTGCCTGCTGTGTTTGTTTTCTGCCTTTCTGGCTAATTGTGAAACAACGGATTTGAATATTGACATGGCAGAAAACTGTCTTCTTTTGTCCAATAACTTTTTCCTCTTCCATATCTTCTCTATTGAGATTAAACTGGCAAAGGAGAGGACGATTTGGGTGTGAAGCTTTTTGGTCTACTGAGTGGAATGTGTGATATGTGGGTTAGGTGCACTTTGTTGTGCCACAGATAAGCATGATATTAAGTTATGAACGTTCAGGCCCATTATCTCCCTAGTTTTGAACTTCGCGCCGCTGGTCCTTGTATTCTCGGTTACCGGAAAGCATTGGTGGAGGAGAGGATTCAACTTATTAGAAGATGTGGTTCTTATTGCATGAGTGTTAACTCATTTGCCTGTCACTTATCTGAGTGATAATTGAAGCGATTACTGTCACAGCCTAAAAGGAAATGAAAATTGTAAGGAACACTTCATTTATGGAGTACAAAAATTATGGACACACAAAAAAATGAAATTTAGAATGGCAAAGTGTATTTCTGCTTGCAAAAACAAAAACCAGCAGCTCATGCACTTAAAACACAATTGGTTATTGAGGCTACACGGAGAAGCAGAGATGGGCCGAATAAGTATTGAGTGAGGTGATAAGAAAGGATACGACACAACTTTAGGTTACCGAGGACATGAGCTTAAATAGGAAGGTAGAGATGACATGTATCGGGGTAGAAGGTTAGTAGGTTGTGTAATGTTGGCTAACTTAGGATGGTTGGTATTTGCCATTGTACTAGTGTAGTATTGTAGCTCTTTTTCTTTTTTGGCATTTAGTATTGTTTAGTAATGTTTTCAATAATCTATCCTAGTATATGAGACAGTGGTAAGGTCTGCATACATTCTACCCTTCCCAGACCCCACTTATGGGATTCCATAGGGTATGTTGTTGTTATTAGTATGTTTATTGTATTTTGATTATCACATTATTTTTTTTTGGTTGTTTTTGCTCTGTTTTGGTAGACTTTGAATTATTTCCTTGTTACCATCTTCTTTTTTGTACCTGGATTTGCTGCGGTTGACCTGATGGTCTTTCGGAACCTGTCTCTCTACCTCCATGAGGTAATAGTAAAGTTTGTGTACGTTCTACCCTCCCCATAGCCCGCTTATGAGATTTCACTAGATATGTTGTTGCACTGTGTCTTTGTTATTAGTTAGCACTTTCGTGCTATCTCTACTACTATACCAATACAAGTCTTTTTATTAAACTAAAATATCAAATATTTCAAATATTGTAATTAATAATTATTTATTTATTCTTCTTTCCCTCAACCTATTTGTTTTGTCCCTCTTTCATGACTTGGAAGGCTCCGTGACAGATGTTAGTCTTATATCTACAAGCAACAACAACAATATGCCTAGTGTAATCTCATAGGGGGAGGTCTGGCGAGGATAGAGTAGTGTGCAGACCTAACCCCTACCCTATGGAGGTACATGTATACAAATACAATTCTTTTTATTGAACTAAAATATGAAATATGTCAAATATTGTAATTAAACATTGTTCATACATTTTTCTGTCCCTCAAACTATTTGTTTTGTTCGGCCTTCATGACCTGGAAGGCTCTGTAAGAGATGTTAGTCTTGTATGTGTAAAGTTGTCAGACAAGAAACAACAAAACAACATGCCCATGTTATCAATTTCAAAAACAACAATAACAACATACCGTGTGTAATCCTATAGATCGGGTTTGGGGAGGATAGAGTCAGTGTAGTTATAGGCGCGGTTTAAGTGTGCTTAAGCCCTAAAGCGAGGCTCAAAACGTGTTGAACGCTTCGTGTCGCTTTATGTGCACGTCAGTGTCGTTATCAAGGATATAAGGCATACTTTTCCTTGTCAATGAGCCTCTTTTGAAGAAGCGTGGCTAAACAATTGATATTTTACTTTAGCATAATTATTTTCAATTTCTTTGGTCATGTATTTTTCATTCATGTTTATAATTGTTAGTCTTGAACTAAACATATATATTTGTATGTTTTTTCCTTTTTCACCTTTTTTCACTAAAGCCCATGCTTTATTTTCGTTTTGCACTTAAAGTCCCAGCAGACCTTAGAGTTGTTTTGCACTTTCGCCTTTGATAACACTAGGTAGAGTATACACAGACCTAAGCCCTACCCCGTGGTGGTATAGAGGTTGTTTTCGAAAGACTCTCGGCTTAAGTAACGCATATCAAAGCAATTTGAAAAGGAAAAATACAGAAGTAAAGATGAAAAGTTATTGAATAAGCAAAGGCCAAAAAATTGAGAACCGGAGTCTCAAGCAGTATAAATTTGATGCTGCTGACACAGAGGCTCTTTTTGAAGTGTTATTCTCTGTATAGGATTTTTTTACCTTCAACATATTAGTAGCTTGTGTGTCTAAAGACCATTGCCTGATCAACTATGCAAGGGAAATAATAAGATTAAAATAATAGTTAGTCAAAAGATTGAGGTTCCTTTGAAAATAATACATTATTATTTAGTTATAATGAACAGCTTATGCATGAGATATAAAACTTTGCCTCATAGTGAGACTTCTCTTTTAATCTCTTAAAACTGTTTGACATGTCTTGCACGATGGAACTACCTTTTTCAGAGGAATTAGTAGGCTGGTTCTTGTAGCAGTTTATTTGTCATGTTTCTGAACATATTATGGAGTTGAGTGTTTATCCTACGTCAAGAAATGTTTGTGTTACCAAAGTTTTTGTGGTGACAAATCCAGTTGTAGAGGTTACAGAGTAATGTTTCTGTTGATTTGCATGTCTGAAGTTTCTGAATGCCTATTCTCTTTTCAGGTAAAGAAGAGGCTGGGAATCAACACGAGGCGTTCTATGGTTCTTCACCTTTGCCTGCCAATTCTTCGCATCATCATTTTGCACAACATATGCCAGCACCCAATAAAGCTGCAGCAATGGAAGAGCATCATTACGTGATGGGCCCTGATCTTAGTGATCAGCCTTTGGATTTTGCACCTCGTTTTAGTCATGAGCATGACCGGCATTCCCAGCCCTATTATGTTCGTGCAGATTCAGCAGGCTCTGTGGGGGGTGCTGATCCTGTTTCAACAGTGCCTTCCAATTATACGTGGCCTTCTGCTGCTGCTCCTGGTTCTGCATATCCTCCTCTTCCTCCAATGCCTCCAGTTGGGTCTCAGGTTTTAGTTTTAACTTCAAGGTTAACTTAAGCACAATGAACCCGTGATAAAGCTTTCCTGTCGGCACTTCTATACCACAGGTTGATCCTTCTGTTGTTGGAGCTTCTCCCGCCTCTGAACACTCTGCATCACTCTTTGGAAGGGCACAGAGTTCAAGCTTCCATCCAACTGTCCCATCAGTTGGTGCACACTTTGGTGTTGGTCCGGGGGCTGCTCTGCATCCTGCAGCAACTTTTCCTGCAGATGAATATGGGATTTCTGATCGCCCTAAGAAGGTTTGTATACTTGTTCTTGGGTTTCCAGTTTGGAAACTGTAGAGTCATGATTCATCTGTATTATTTGTCTGGTCTTTTCCAGGCTGCTGTTCCAAACTGGCTTAGAGAGGAAATAATAAAGAAGAAAGCTGTCATCACAACTTCAGCTCCAGAGCTTCCAAGGGAGGATTCTCAATCTATTGAAGATGAAGGTGTCAATAGATCTTATCGGAAAGGTGACCAGGCTGATAGCAAAAGCATTGATTCTTCAAGGTCAACCGAGGAAGAGGATGATGATGAGGTCATTTACTTTTCCTTGATTACTTAGTTTACAGAAGGTGGTGTTTTTTTGTTAAATTTGTTTTGTATAAGTAGTCTGTTTACTTGGTTTAATACCCTTTCTTGGACTATACTGTTCCAATGAATTTATAGTGTTGAGGCTTTCCCTTTTTTATTTTTTCTTGGGTTATTCCTTTTGGGTTGTCTCTAATTATTATCTTATTCATGTCATACAAAGTGCAGGCTTACTTGAGTTTTTATTGGTCCATGCAGGTTGAGGTGGAAGCAGCACGAACTGCAGCAATGAATCAGGAAATAAAGCGTGTCCTTACTGAAGTTCTTTTAAAGGTTATTGATGATAAATATGTGATCAGTTTCTTTATGTGGTTTTTTGCAGATTTATTGACTGGATGCTGTTTTTACAGGTTACTGACGAGCTATTTAATGAGATTGCGACAAGGGTTCTTAGCGAAGAGGATCTCACCGTTGATGGTTGGTGTCTCCCTTTTTCAAATCCTTTCCTCTTTAGATTTCTTCTATGTGTTTACACGCAGGTCATTTATATTGAGACTAAGTTGATCTTCTTCCTCCCTTAAGTTGAGCAAAAAAGTGATGCTTCAAGTCTGAAGGTGTTAGCATCTGTTCAAGCTGTTACAACGCCCAAGGCATCTGCCAAGGTTCTATTGCCACTCAAACTTAAAGATGCTCAGTCTGTTAATGCCAGTGAAAAGTCTACTTCCACTTCTCCTGGGGATCTATTAGGCCTAGCTAACTATGCATCAGATGATGAGGATGACAACGAAATCCAGAGTACTGAAAAACAAAAGCCCAAGGAGCATGAAAATGGAAAATCACGTGAAGAACTGGAGGAGCATGATGGATCTCCTGCCAACCTGGAGAAAAATCCTCACAAAATGAGTCCCAATGTTGGCACTGACGACAGATCAACTAGATATTCTGTACATGAAGATGCTGGAGGCTCCTCTAAGACTGAATCCGGAGTTCGAGAGGATACGATGCCAGGTGGGATGGATGTTGTGAAAGCTGAAAAGCCATCCCAGACACTTGACTCCAAAAAGACTAAGACAGATAATTCCAGAAGCAAGGACAGAAGAGATAAGACGGATAAGAGCGGTAAGCGTGAAGTTAGAAAGTGTTCTGACAGAAAGGATAATGGTATGTACACAAGCTCAAAGGATAGAAAAACTGAGATAGAAGAAGGAAACCATGGGAATCATGAGGAACGACTTGTTAGAAAGGAAAAAGTGGGTGATCTTGATGGTTCAAAGGATAGTGTGAAAGAGAAAAGCCGTAAGTCAGGGGAAAAAACCAAGGAATCTGACTCAAGGAAAAGGCGCTCGCCCTCTTATGTCAAGGAAGAAAGGAAGGAGACAGAAAGAGACAGCAGAACTGGTGGTATCACAGATAATGGTAGAAAAAGAGAGAGAGCAAAGGATGAAAAAAGAGAAAAATCTAGACGTAAAGATGAAAGGGGCTCCAGCAGACGTAAAAGACATCGTTCATCTTCTAATGATAGCAGGGGTAGAGAGAGCAAGGACTACTCAACCCGTGCCAATGATCCCAGTGATGAATCTTCAGATGATTCTCGAAGGTTCATTTTTAATTCCTTCTATTTGTGGTGCAGTAAATTGAGCCTCTCATACTAGCTCATATTTCTCTTGTGGAGTGCAGGAAGGTGCAATCAAATAGGCACAGATCACCATCACCACTCAGGTCAAGGAAAAGGTATCTTCTTGAAGGGCCAGGATGCTCTAAGTCTAGTTGTTTCCATTAACTCAAAAAGCTCAAGATCATATGTTTTATTTCACTATTTGTTTTCATGATCTTCTGCCTCCTGGGAATTGACATCTTTTTTCTTAAAATTTATATATTGTAATTAACTGTTCACTGCTTAATTGGGGTAGCAATGTGAGGGGGGTAGTTCTGAGAGTCTGGAACCTAAATAATGGACAAAAAGACAAAGTTGACCAACATAAAGTTAACATTTTTTACGTATAGCACACTAATTTAGTGTGCTATGTGAGACTTGGTTAACGCCTTCGTAAAAATTTGTTACACGTTTTTTATTCAAATAGTTACATTACGCAGAAAATATGAGTGCTATGCAACCATAATGGACTCACCAAGTTTCAACTAATATTATTTTTGTTGTAATTAAAATTAAGATTCGTGTAACAGATTTTAATGCGGGCCATTAATCAAGTCTCATATAGCACACTAAATTAGTGCACTATATGCAAAAAATGTGAACTTTGTTTTGGCACTTTATTTCGGTCAAATTTATGTTTTTGCCCATTATTTAGGTTGGAGTATTGACTTCCTTTCTCTTTTTTGCATTGTTTCTCTTTGGTCTTTAACTCTATTATTTACTACTTTTACCGTGTGCAAACATTTCTGATTCCCTGTCTCATTTTTCGTTCAACAAGGTACGTGAGTCTTAGATATATTGTGGGAGCAAACTAACATCTGGCAAAGATCAAGTTGAAAACTTTCTGCTGAGTGGGAAAAATGAGTTATTTCTACCAAGAGAGCAGTTAGTTGTGGGAATGTCAAAGCAATTTCCTTTAGGGGTTATCTTCATTAAAACAAAATGTCCTTGGGGGTTACTATTTTGGTTCTAAACATATTTCTCCATCCATTTCATTTTATATGGCGGTTTTTGAGTAGAAATGAAGTTTACGAAGGATAGAAAAGCTTTTGGGACATTCTAAAAGTTTCTTCAGATCTTGTGGTTTTAAACATGCTTTAGACTTTCCATATTTAGAAAAGAAAAGTATCAGTCTCTTAAGAAAAGATTCTAGACTGAGGAGGAGGAGCATCCTAATAAAGAAATGAAGCTTTTTTTTTAATTCGGAGAACTTTTGCTGAAGCTAGTAAAGACCTTACTTTAAAGATCGTCGTAAATATAAAACTAGTGCGATGAATTATTTCTTGAACATCCATGGAGATGCGGACTAATGAAAACAACACATTCCCATGGAAAAGACTGCACAGTTGAGTCACTACTAGTTAAATGTGCATAGGAGGCTGTACAATAAAAGGTATGATGAGGGTTTACTCATTACATCATGGTACTTGTGGGTTAAAACAGCTACGCACACAACAGAGTAATTGTGCTTCCCCTCCTGAGTGCATTAAGATAGCTGATAGTTTGAACTTTGCATAATGGATCACTGCCAGTGACTACTAAGATGGATTTCTGTTAGTTTCATGTCGGTGTTATTACCTGGTTTGATGGTTTGTTACTATCAATTTAGCATCAGTAATTTGTTAGTGCGTATCCACATATCTTTGCAAGTGTTGTACGTGTCATCTATCTGATTTAACATGTATTTTGGTGGTTTTCTTCACTCACTTGAAGATGCATTGCCCTTGTTGGACGAGTAGTCCCTTCGTGTTGTTTATATCCTTTAACATATTAACATTACTAATGTCATTTAGCTTATAAATAGAAAGTACTAATACAACGTACTCAGGTTTAAATTGTGCACTCTGTTGTCACCTGCTTTTTGCTAGACTCATAAGTCATCGTATGCCGTAGTGAATTGTGCCTGTGGACATGATTATTAATCTTATAGTTAAGATGCCTATGCCATAAAAAACTAAGATGGCTTGATAGGGAACTCCTATTTATGGTACTTATGGAAAAGATCCATAATTAGGGTATTTGCTTGTGATTCCAAATTGTTATGCTCATGTCTAGAGCTTGTCAATATGGGCTAGCCCAGCTCCACCCAGCCCAAACCTTGTAGGCCAAGGAATTTGAAGGACTGAGACTGGCTGGCCCTTCATTTGAAAGAGTTTTGAAATGACCAACCCAACCCAACCCTAGTAGGGCTGCTAGTTGGGGCGGGCCAATCCTTTTTTTAAAAATAATTTTTTAATCTATATTTAAACCTAAATTCATCAATATATTAAATCTTTTTACATGTCTAACAAAATTATATGAAAGAACATGATAATTACAATTATAATATGCATTATACATATGATTACTGGTGCTTTTAATTACAATCTCATATCTAAAATATATAACATCAAGAAATGAGAAGATTTTCAAATCAAATATAACCAACGATGATCATGAATTTGAGTCATCCTACAACTAAGAAAAATAATAATCTTTTTTGACAAATAAACGAGTAAAAAAAAAGTTAAAAAAAAAAACTTGTAAACTATAGAACAATTCCGCCTTACCCCTTTAGTTATTTTAATTCAAATTAAATAATATTTTTGGCCCATGGGCCAACCTCAGCCTGGCCCCGATCAGCCTTGAGAGTCCAAGGGCTTAGTTGGGCCGGGTTTATAAGCCTCAATTCTAAATGGGCTTGAAAAATCATACCCCAACCCTACCCCAATAACGGGTGGGGTTGGGCTATTCCCATGGGCTAAGCCCTTTTTGATGGTTCTACTCATTTCTTGTGAATATTTCCTTTAAGGTGTTTATTGAAGGGGTGATGTGTTATGTCAAGAAAATTTCTAGTAGCTGGACAGATTTCTTTTCCCAGGAAACAGCCTTTCGACTTCTATGGTAGTGGTAAGGTCTGCGTACATTCGATCCTCCCCAGGCCCCACTTGTGGGATTTTACTGGGTATGTTGTTGTTGTTGTTGGACAGATTTCTTTGTACCCTTCATGTTGATTTTAGCCCTCTGAATGAATTTACCCAAATATTTGAGAAGGGATGACTTTTAGTTGCATTTTTTGAGGTTTTCGTTTTCACATGCTTAAAAGGATTATGCAATTTTGTTTTCAAACTGGAATTTTGCAGTAAATTAGTAAGACATAGCTGCTGGAAGTTATTTAAAAGGGTACAAATTCTGCAATATTAGTTGTTTTGGAATTGTTTACCAAAAGAGTAGAGATCACTTCATTAAGTTGACATAAGTGTAAAGAAATATTCTGTCACAGGGTTTCCCAAACATCAATAAAATTATTTTCTCGTCAAAAGGAATGTTAACGAAATTCCTCAAATCTTTTAATCTTGAATCTTGTAATACTCAACCATATAACTTTGCTCTTTTAATTTTATATCATTCACCAACTTTATATTTAAGGTGTGTTTGGTATGTTTTCTTGGAAAGTATGTTTCTGGAAAATAAGTGGTTTTATTACTTTTTTTTTTTTGGTGTTTTGTAAGTAAAAAAATGCGTCTCAAGAGCATTTATATATAAATCTAGGCGAACACTATGAGGGTGGTTGTGGTGGGGTGGATGGGTAGGGATGGGGGGAGGGTTGACTGACATGAATCTGTCAATTTGAGAGTTGGAGAATGCTTTCCCTCTTGGTAAGAGAAGTCATTATTCTGAAATTGGAGGACAATGAGTTTTATAAGGAGAACATTTTTCCAAACAGTTAAGCTAATCGATCATGGAAATAGAGGAAAACATCTTCCTCCATACAAAACATGTCTTCAGCACCATTAATTGTACAGGAATTGGTAAAGAGGCTTAATTATATCAATTAGATGACTTCTTGATTCAAAATTATAATGACAAGAAGTAGCTTACTGAAGTGAATACTTTATTGTTTTGAGAAACTCTTCTTAAGCAGCTATTATTATTACATTTTGGACCAGGAATTAGAACTCTCATCAAGAGGAAAAAACAATGAACTGCCACCACTTTTGAATATGTGGAATTTATGTGTTCCGAGTCCTTTTAAGATTTGAGGCAATTCCACCCCAGAATCCTTGATAATGATCATTAGCTGTATATTATAACTTACTGAAAACAAACTATACATGGGTCAAATTCTTCTAGAGCCTGAATATATATAGAAGGCTGAGAATTTGTATCCAAGATATTGTGTCTTTTTGTCACCACTTACTTGTTTAGCATGTAATCTTTTTATTTTTAGACACGTTTCGCGGTCTCCTCATAGCAAGCACTCTCAGCGCAGGCGTTCTCCTTACCCTGCTAGTGAAAGCATCAGGTATCTTGTTGTGTATTCTTAAATTTCTCTTGATATTTTTCAACTTAATCATCCATCAACATAGCTAAGAACATACTGATACAGGTGAACTAATCTAATAAATGCACTTCAGAAATTTTTATCTTGTTTATGAGCTGGTCCATGTAATGTCAGGGGAAGGAGGTCAAGGTCGAGATCAAGATCAAGGTCTCCTGATCGTAGGAAAAGATGAGCACACAAGTACCTGGAATCAAGACAGTAATTAAGGCTAATGACCTTGCATATCCTTACTGGCCATCGCCTTTGGCTGTTAAGTAGAGAGTGGATGCACTAGTTGACCTGTTTGAAATCCTCTGTACTGCCTTTGGCTGTTAAGTATGACAATAGACATGCAAGTTGACCTATTAAAATCTTGGTTTCA
This sequence comes from Solanum ossicruentum, assembly GCA_025774065.1. NCBI lineage: Eukaryota > Viridiplantae > Streptophyta > Magnoliopsida > Solanales > Solanaceae > Solanum > Solanum ossicruentum. The sequence continues at coordinate 7,090,930 of JAOTQR010000086.1, forward strand.
GATTGTGGCTGACAGGCGTAAAGCTGCGATACACTCTTGCTGAGGACTAATGATCTGAGAGGTTCAGCTTGTCCATGGTTAGACATTTTGTGACAATAGTTATTAGTTATAATATTGAGGTTGATAAATTTTGTTAGCTGTAAATTGTATTTGGAGGCTGAGGTGTGTCTTTAGAAGAGGTGAGCCAACACTTGAACATTAATGACCTTTTCCCGTTTGGTACTACTATTCCTTGGAAGTTGGGGACTCCCAGATCCCCATTGTTATGCAATCTTATGTAAGTGTAATGTTCCTGTGAGGAAATATTAGGTATTATGCACTGAAGAAGAGCATTGTGTGTGGGAAAGTGAAAGAGGAGGGGTCTATGCTTGCTTGTGGACGAGCTTGTAGTGAAAAAATGTCAGCTATTTGGTTGTGATTGCTTCCCACGTTTGCTATTTTACGAAAGGGTGGCTGATAAATCATTCATGTAGTGTATAAATGCCTGTCGACGAAAAGAAAACTTGGTCAAGTGTGGATGTTTTATAATTTTCTTTAAATCATGAATTATGTATTGGATTAACATGAAATGGCTTTTAATATAGGTGAATGTGTTCAGGATTCATATTGGAAAACTGACTATTTTTGCACTTGAAATTGTACGTCAATGAAGAAATCTTCTCTCAGATGGTATTTGTTTGGTATAGAGCGAAAAATATATTCTTGGAAAATGAATTGATCTCTAACTCATTTCTCATGTTTGATTGTAAGTGAAAAATACTTTTCAAAAAATATTTTCTATTATTTAGTTAATGAATAAAAATATATTTTAGAAAAAAAAATTTATTTTTAGTTAGAGAGTAGAAATTTTATTTTACAAAGATAATTTCTGACATCAAAATATTTTCATAATTTGAATTTTTTTTTGGGAGGGTAGAGTAAAAAATTGAAATTTTCATGATTTGATTTTTTTTAAAAAATAATTTTTGAACTTTATTTTTGTATTTG
>JAOTQR010000086.1:7092016-7143286 GCA_025774065.1 Solanum ossicruentum
GGTGTTTATAGAGTTGAAAAAATTGTAATTTTCAAAATAATAATTTTTTGGGGGAGGGAGATTGTGGTAGGATGAGATTAAAAATTCAATTTAAAATTGGATAAGCATTTTGGAAAATATTTTTTAAGAAGCAACTTAAGGAAAATAAGTTAATTTGATAAATATTTTTTAAAATATTTAAGTCGATCAAAAATGAGAAAATTGAAAAATATTTTTATCTATGCCAGACACACCCTACATGGAAAAAAATGTGTCTGCATTATGCAAACAAAGTTGATTTAAGTTCATGTAAGTTCGAGTTGGTTGAATTTTTATTTCCATTTCAGCCATTGTAGGTCTTCAATTTCAAAAATTCACCACGGTTGGAAAATCTACAAAAATCGATGTAAAGCAAGGTTTGGCGATGGAAATATGTCTAGTTGGACGATCATTCAACAAGTTATCAAATATGTTAATTTAGTTCTCAATTGTCAATTTCCTAGTCCACATCTCTCGAACAATTGAGCTACCAAATGTGATATAATTGAGAAGCTAAAACCTATGATCTACTCACAAATTATATATTGACATAAACCAAACCAAATGTGATATGATTGAGAAGCTAAAACCAATGATCTACTCACAAATTATATATTGGCATAGACCAAACCAAATGTGATATGATTGAGAAGCTAAAACCAATGATCTACTAACAAATTATATATTGGCATAAACTAGAGCAGGATTGATATAAATTAAATGTCGATGGATGTAGTAAAGGCAACCCCAGATGTAACATCCGGTAAAATTACTAAAATATCCCTAGAGGAGGGATGTACACATAACACATCTTCCCATATTACCTTTTGCAAGTTCGAGACCGGATTTGCAATTAGTACGAAAAATTGAGTGGAAAAAATGGCTTCGTTCAAATTTTAGAGCAACCAGATTGAAAAATAATTTTTCGATCTGAAAGTCGAGACAGTGTCTGTGCGCATCAGGGCCACGACTCTGATTGGGCTTGCATTTTTTTTAATTGTTCGACGGGATTTGGAAAACTCATTCGGAGGATTTTTGAAAGAAAATACACTGGTCCGCGCCCGAGGCGCGTCGTGGACCTATGTAAATTCCGAGGCGAATTTTCTTTTATTTTATGGCGGGTATTTTAGACCTTTCTCAATCCCTCCTAAGTTCAATAAACGAGTATAAGGAATCTTTTACATCAAGCCAAGTTCAAAGAATCTCTACCAACTAAGTTTTCGTATTAATTGATAGAAGGGTCAACTTCAAATGACTATATCTCCTAAAGTATAATGAGTTAGGTGACCCATAATATATCAAATCGAAGATATTTGAATTAGCTTTCCAACGCATCTAATTTCACCTAATTGGAGTTCAGAGTAAACAGTTATGACCATTTTAGTGAAGGAGTGTAGAGCTGTTTGAAGGTCCGCAACAGCTCCTCATCGCGGACCTAACGTGAATCCTTACTGGATAAGGTAATGACGTTTTTTTCTTTTTATTTTGAGGGTACTTTCATCCTAAAACCTTTGAGGGTCTATCTAAGGTCCCAAAACGCATAAAACGTCTTTTTTCATAATTAAAAACCCTCTCCTTTACTCCTAAACATAAATGCTCAAGAATCATCAAGAAAGTTATCAAGTTAGGATTAGCTTTCAAGATTCATCCTCAAGGTAAGTTATTTTTCATAAATTTTAATCTACCCAACCCAAATTTCTTCATCTATTCATGAATCTGTAATAGAATCTTAAATCATAACCTAGGGTTTCAAGAAGACGAATTCAAGAATCCCAAGAAAGGATTTCTTGATTCTTCTTTTTTAAGAATGTAGGGTTCTTCATCAAGAACTCTAAAAACTTCCAAGTTAAGAACTCAAGAATCAAGGAGAAGCCCTTCAAACAATGTCTTTCCAAGTTCTTCCACTCTAAAGGAACTATCGAAATCGAGGATTTTCTCCAGGAAAGTTAGTATTCATCAAATTTTGATTGTAATATCAACTTTCCAGGTATGTAAGGCTAAACTAAAAGTATGAGATTTTTCTCCCATGTACCCCATAGATAGTCATAGATGAGTTGAGAGTCCATGAGTCCCATACATGATTCTTGAAGTATTATCTTGATTAAATCTTGAAAACTATATTACTTACATGTATTTTTATACGTTGATGATTATCATAAATTTATTTTCTTAAATTGAATACTTTTCATGAGATATTATATAAATCCTATATGTTAACTTTTCAAAGCGTGCAAGAATGAACTTAGGAGATAAGTCTAGAGCCTTGATGATATAAATGTGCTTGTTGTTGTGTTTCTGGTTCTGAATTAAGTGTGTTGTTGATAACGTTGATGAGATTATTATCTTTATAGTCTTAAAGAGGTTAAACTTAATCTTAAAAGAATGTTCCTAATCCATCGAGTTGATGGTTGATGAGATGAGTTGGTGTTATTTCCTAAAGAGACTAAATGATGAGAAATATTGATGTTTGATGTTTATGAGAATATTGAGTCCTGGGAGGAGTATCAAGCACCGAAATGAGTCAGAGTGAGTCCCACTCACACTCATAACTATGTAACCAGCGTAGGAGAAGATTGGACCGTGAAAAATGGATGTTTTCTTAGTCCCAAAAGAAGACTTGATGTTATTATGGATCCACAAATACTACGCCCTTTCACCCCGACAAGGTACTGGGCGGATGCCGCAATGACATGTTTCGTTGTATCATTACTGGCTCATAGCTGATGGTTGTAGGTTCGAGAAACTCCCAGATAGGTCCCACACTAATAGTACTCTGATGTTGGGTTGAGTCTCATTGAGTTGTACTCTTTATTCTTGCGTTAGATAGACATTTGACAGTTTGATTGGTTATCTTTTCGAGTTGATGTTATTCTATATTATTCTACCTGTTTCTGTTTCATTCAGCTATTTTACATATTATACATTCCATGTATTGACGCCACTCGATGCTGCATCATTTCATGATGCATATATATAGATTAGGGATCATTAATAGGCATATCGTTGAGGGTCTAAGATGTTCAACTGTTGATGAGCCTCCCCTACTTCGGAGGAATCATTACATTTATTTTCATCTTGCTTTTAGAGTTAGATTTGATCAGCTTTACTTTATTTTGAGGTAGTCATAAGTCTGTCATTGATATCACTTGATAGTGATAGAGGTTTCATATACTAGAGTCGAATATTGATATTAACAATTGTTGAGCTAACTCTTTCTACTAGCCTTTTTATTTATTGATATTATCTTGAGACTAGATGAAATATGCCCATTATTTTCCTTAGTCTTCCGCTGATTGTCTTGAGTTTATTGATTGAATGAATGTGATGAGGCCAAGTGGTTCACTTGGGGACTAGCAATAGTCTCTGAGTGCCAGTTCCATCTAGGGTACCCTCCTGGGGAGTGATACCGGAGCTGCAGGGGGGTGATGACATCTGATGTTCACGCTCTAATAAGAAAGCGGTCGTTGTCAGCAATTAACCTAACCGAGGTTAGGGTCGATCCACAGGGAATATATGGCTTGTCTATAAGACTTCACTACTAATCATTTCAAGAATCAATAATTAAAATCTCTAAATGGAGGTGGAGGTGGGGTGGATTTTGTGATTCAAAAATAAAATAAAACAAATACTAACTATATGCGAGGAAATACTCAATTTTGGGGACAACTTGGGATATTGTGTTCCCCATGGTTCGTCGACTCGATTACCCTAGATAACATAACTACAATTGGTGATTTGCATGCACTTAGGTTCTTCTAGCCCTCTTGTGAAAGTGAAGGTGGAATTTCACCATGGCGCTTGGTCGGCAACCATGGCGTGCCAACTAACTGTTACCTATTGTCCCAGTCAAGCTCCCCTTGGTCAGGATTTGTTGATTAGACGAGAACACATCAATCGAATTTTGTGATCTACTTCCCTTTTCCTATTCGTCACTACCTTGATCGGGATCGTGATAGTAGGCGGGGTTTGGTGTTGGCCACCACCAAACAACAATAACAATGAATGGAAATAGACAATACATGCAAAACTCCAATCATTGAAATGCAAGACCTAGGTCATCTCAAGTCAACTACCCATGGTTCCCACAATCCCAAGTTGTGGGTGCTTAGCTACTCATAGCTAAGGAAAGCCACACAAAAATGCAAATAATAAACATAGTTTAGAGTTTTACCCGCACAATGAAAAGTGGAGACACCACAAGTTGCAAACCCATAAGCTTGATAGATATCCAAAGTGTATAGCACAATATTTGCAATCCCCAAAATTGATTTTCCAAGAGAATACAATAAACTAAGGTGAAACCCTAAAACATTCTTGAGAGAATATTCAAGCGTAATTCTCTAAGTCTACAAGATGTATGATCTGAAATGAAAATCTAACTTAAAGTATTTATAGGTGTACAAATAAATCCTAAAAATTATGCAAAAAAGACAACTGATAGCTGGTACGCTTCGCAGGTACGACTCGTAGGGTGACCTACGAATCGTAATCGGGGTCTTGTATTAGGTTCTTAGCATCTTGGACTCAATTGGTACGAACTATTGGTACGAGTCGTTACTTGGGTTACGACTTGTATGTTCGTCTCGTAGCCTTGGTCTTTAGTTTTTGGTCCAACATTTTGTCTCTCTGATTCTTGCTATGAATCCACCTATACGAGTCGTAGTGTGTCTTACGACTCGTAGGATGTCCTCGTAGGAGCGACCTTCACTTGGTAGATTTCTGATTTTTGGTCTCTATTTCTTGCTACAACACACTCTACGACTAGTAGGTGGGCTCGTATGGCCTATGCTTCAGCAAAATCTGCAACTTTTCTTCAAAATCATGCCAACTTAACTTTTCTGCAAGATCAATACAAAAAGACATCAAAACCATAAAAAGTCGCTTTAAGAACTCACAAAATCCCTTGTTTCAGGCACCAAATGTGTTGTATTTTAATAGCACATCAACACTCTCAACTTAGAATTGTTGCTTGTCCTCAAGAGATGACTCAATCTACGCAGACAAAGAGAAATACATAGCAACTATACTAATGGCATACACATCAACTCCTCTGATTTAGGTACCCCACTACCATTTTCAAAATAGGATTTCAAAGTTGTTAAGCAAAACAAGAACACAATGACATACCTGATAATCCAACTATGACAAGCTAAGAGCATCAACCATCCACAATCACTGGTTTAGTCATATGCCACTAAAGCAGTGCAAATGCCCTCAGAAAGAAGTCCCTTATACTCACTCAAAAACATTCAGAATTCAGGGACTGGGGAAACATTCTCACTCTCACAATTGAAATTCATGCACAATGACTAACACTATAAGCTTGACCCTATACTCATCTTTTGTCTTGATGACAAAGTGAATTTGGATCACTTTAGGACTTAAGAGCTTGTAACATAGGTTCAGGGGGCTTTGATATGACATTTTAGGCAATTAGTGACTGAAAGCATGGTTCAAGGATAGCCTTCAATCACTAATTGCCTAAAATATCATACCAAAGCCCCCTGAACCTATGTTACAAGCTCTTAAGTCCTAAAGTGATCCAAATTCAAGCTTTTTTCTTTCACTTTTCAGCTCTGCCTCCATTTTGAACTCATTTTTGCTAATATTTTCAACTCAAGACACTCTTTCTTTTATTTTTCTTCACGCGGTTCATGATTATTTACTTTCTTTCTTTTCACCCAACTAACTACCTCATTTTTGTTAATTTACTATAATAAGGGCTACCCTCAACTTAGGCTTTTAGCCTATGGTGAAGTACACAATATCTATGCCTCAAACCATGACCACCAATGCAGTCACCCTTAACTTATGCTTTTAGCCTCAATCAAGGTTCACATGTTCAAGGATAGATTAGGGCCAATATCAAGGTATTTCATCAAACGAGATAAGGTTAGCAAGGTGTCAAGAAAGAATGAGTACATAAGAAAATCAAACATTTGGAACAAGGGATTCACTAGTTCATTTGGTAGGTAATTTAGGCAAGTGAGCTTACTATCAGAACAAAGGCCTAAGATCACTTTCAAATAACCAAATCACTAAACTGGTCTTAGAGTACTAGGGCAAGTTCTGAGTCCATACATGATACATGAATGCATCAAAATAAACTCACAACACACATGACATTGCACACACAATGAAGTATAGACTTCTAGGTCATGCTTCTAGCCTCAAATTACCTTCATAATATCAGAACAAACATTGCCAAAAACTCAAAATGTATGAATGCATCAATAACTATAATCCAAAAATTTTTTAGGGTACCTAATTTTTACCAAAAACTTAAAGAATAGTTAATAACTATATATATGCCAACAAATAACATTATTATGCATTTACAAATTATCTACACTTCTTAAAACATGCCGGTTTACAGAAAATTAAACATCCACAAGAAAAAAGAAACACGACAAGAAAACGTTGGGATCAAAAATAGGGGAAGTTATGGACTTGAAGCTACTCAGACTTCACCTTAATCCATAACTTCAACCCCACTAAAACATGATACTTTATCCTTAAAGTAAAAACAAAAGAAAAGGTGCAAGGGGCGTACCTTGGGTTGCCTCCCAAGAAGCGCCTGATTTATTATCGCGGCACGACAGGAAGCTTTTGTTTCATGCCTCTTCGAGGTCCCAATCTCCATTATTTTGATTTCTTCCATGTCACATATATACTGTTTGACCCTTTGTCCATTGACTTTGAAAGTTTTGCCATCCCTGCTTTCTAGCTTGATGGCTCCATGACTAAAGACACACATTACTCTGAAGGGCCCCATCCACTTAGATCTGAGTTTTCCAGGAAACCACCTCAACCTGGAGTTATAGAATAGTACCATGTCTCCCTGAGCAAATTGGCGATCTTCAATTCTGCAATCATGCTGAACTTTCATTCATTGCTTGTACAAGACAGAGCTCTTATATGCATGCAATCTAAACTCATCAAGCTCATTCAACTGCATCAACCTAGAAGTTGTAGCTTCATGCCAATCCAGATTCAGCTTCTTCAATGCCCATAGTGCCTTGTGCTCAAGTTCGACCGGTAGGTGACAGGTCTTCCCAAACACCAATTGATAAGGGGACATTCTAATGGGAGTCTTGTAGGCCGTCTAGTAGACCCATAAAGTATCATCTAACTTCCTTGACTAATCGGTGCGATTCACATTTACCATTTTGGATAAGATTTGCTTTATTTCCCTATTCGATACTTTCACTTGTCCACTAGTTTGGGGATGGTACGGGGTTGCCACTCGGTGCTTCACACCATATCTTTCAAGGAGAGCTTTGAACAGTCGGTTGTAAAATTGAGAGCCTCCATCACTGATAATAGCTCGCGGTGTACCAAACCTAGAAAAAATATTTTTCGGAGAAACCCGATAACACTCTTACCCTTATTGTTTGGTAAAGCTATGGTCTCCACCCACTTGGAGACATAATCAACTGCGACTAGGATGTATTTATTACCATCAGAGCTGACAAAGTGTCCCATAAAATCAACGACCCAAACATCGAATAGTTCTATGACCAAAATAGGATAGAGGAAGTTCGTGCCTTCGTGAAGCTCCACCCTTCCTTTGACAACAGTCATAAGACTTAACATAATCATGGGCGTCTTGATGTATAGAGGGCCAATAGCCACATTGCAACATTTTATAAGCAGTTTGAGCTCCACTATGATAACCACCCACCAACGAAAAGTGACATACTTCAAGAATGCTCATCATCTCTACCTCTGGAGCGCATCTACGGATGATCCTATCCGCACAAATGCGAAACAAATATGGATCATCCCATAAGAATTTCTTTACATCATGTATAAACTTGCGACGTTGATGGGTGTTCAAATCAGGAGGCACTATATCATTCACCAATTAGTTAGCATAATCTGAAAACCAAGGTATAAGATCATGGTGACACTGCCAAAACTCTTTCATCGGGGAATGAGTCATTTATGTCCAGCCTATTATCAAACTTCATCATAGCCTCATCTTTCAATCTAGAAAGGTGATCGCAACCTGATTTTCCGACCCTTTTCTATCAATCACGTTAAAATTGAATTCCTGCAAGAGAAGTAACCATCTAATCAATCTTGGCTTTACATCCTTCTTTGTCATCAGTTATTTGAGCACCGTATGGTCTATATGCACAATCACTTTAGCTCCCAACAAGTACGAACAAAAACTTTTAAATGCAAATACCAATGCAAGCAATTCTTGTTCGATCACATTATAATTCTTCTAGGCTACATTCAGTGCTTTGCTGGCATAATAGATCGGATGTAGGACTCTCTCTCTTCGTTACCCCAACACCCGAGTGCAACCTCACTCGCATCACACATTAGTTCAGATGATTGTGACCAATCTAGAGCAACAATAATAGGTGTTGTGGTCATCCTTCTTTTCAATTCTTCGAAAGAGTGCATGCATGCATCATCAAGTAGAAACTTTGCATATTTTTCTAGCAACTTACACAATGGTTGTGAGATTTTGGAGAAATCCTTTATGAAGCAGCGGTAGAATCTAGTGTGGCCTAGAAAACTTCTGAACTTTTATCAAAATTAGTGGTGGCAATTTTTCTATCATCTTGATTTTTTTCTTTATCCAATTCCCTTGCCTAAAATTCTGTGACCCAGTATGATGCCCTCTTTGACCATAAAATGGCATTTCTCCCAATTTAGCACCAAGTGACTCTCGACACATCTCTGCAACACATCACACAAATGTAAAAGTCATTCTTCAAAAGATTGACCAACGACATTGAAGTCATCCATGAACACCTCAATAGTACTTTTAACCATGTCCGAGAAGATGTACATCATGCATCTTTGAAATGTGGCTGGTGCGTTACAAAGTCCAAAGGGCATTCTCTTAAATGCAAAGGTACCATAGGGGCGAGTGAACGTTATCTTCTCTTGATCCTCAAGCGCAATAACAATTTGATTATACTCGGAATACCTATCAAGGAAACAATACTATCCCTTTTCTGCTAGTCTATTGAGCATCTGATCCATGAAGGGCATAGGAAAATGATCTTTCTCGGTAGAAGTATTTAATTTTCTATAGTCCATGCACACTCTCCATACTGTGACTGGTCTCACGGGGATCAACTCGTTCTTTGCATTAGACACCACTGTGATACCTCCCTTCTTTGAAATGCACTGCACTGGACTCACCTACTCACTGTCAACAATTGAGTAGATTACTCCTGCATCTAGCCACTTAATAATTTCTTTCCTCACAACCTCTTGCATTGGGGGGTTCAACCGCCTTTGATGCTCAATACTCGATTTGTAATCTTTGACTAGCTGAATCTTATGAGTGCATATCCCAGGGGGTACGCCAATGATGTCTGCAATTGTCCACCTAATAGCTCTTTTGTACTGCTTGAGAACTTAGGCTAGGGCTTCTATTTGGGCTTCAATTAAATCCGCTGCAATGATGACAGGTAATGTACTATTCTCCCCCAAGTATGCATATTTCAGATGCGATAGTAATGTCATTGACTCTAACTCTGGTGGAACTTTTACAGAGGGCTTTTTAGGTGGTGTTCCCCTGTTGCATAAGTCCAACTCCAACCTTTCCTGTCGCCTTGGCCCAAATGACAACCCAAGATCATTTACTATTTCCTCATAATCACGAATGTTGTCACCATCGATGTTCATCAGCACAGCTGCCAAAGGATCAAACTCGAGCCTCAATTCTACCGAGATCTCTGCTTCATTATCCTCATCCATTGAAATCATTGAGATGACTTGGAACTCAGAACTCTTTCCGTCTTGCTGACCTACTTGAAACACCACTACTTCTTCACCAGACCTGAAAGTGAGTAGACTTTTCTCCATATCTACTAATGCTTGACCTATGGCTAAGAAAGGTCTTCTCAAAATGATCAAAATTGCAAAATCAACCTCACAGTCAAGTATAATAAAATTTGCGAGAAATATAAATTTTTCTACCTTTACCAATACATCATACAAGATCCCCAAGGCTTCTTGGCTGTTCTGTCTACTATCAACAACCGTATCTTTGTAGGAACAAGGCTCCCCAAACTGAGCTTTCTGAATATGGCAAGAGGCATTAAGTTAATGCTAGCCCCCAGATCACATAGTGCTTTAGCAAATGCTAGTTCTCCTACAATGTATGGTATGGTTAATGCACTCGGGTCTTTGCGCTTTTGCACCAACGACTTTGTAGTGATAGCACTACAACATTGAATATTTTTGGAGAGGTCTTGGATCACTTTTAGCTTCTTCTTAACTAGATATTTCATCCATTTAGCATGTCCCAGCATCCTCTCAAGGGCTTCCATTAAAGAGATATCGATCGACAACTTCCTAGGCATTGCCAAGAACTGTTCAAACTTACCTTGCTCTTTTCTCTTCCCAAGCCTTTGAGGAAAAGGAGCATGGGGCCTCAAAAAGGTCTTATACTTCTTGGGTTGCTCTTCTGTGTTGCATGCCTGAGTTCTCTCATTCATTCTCTTTTTGTGGTTCACATTTTCCACCTTTGCCATAGGGGGTTTCACGACGCTTTTGCCACTCTGAGTCATCACCGCCATGCAATGCCCTTCATTTTTAGGATTTTGAACCATATTGCTCGGCAATGTACCCTTTTGGCATTGGTTCAATTGTGAAGAAACTTACCCGAATTGCTATTCAAGTTGCTTAATCGCCACCGAGTGAGACTCTATTTTTTGGTTAATACTTGAAATGTCTGCTTTCATTCCCTTTAAAGTCTCATCTTGGTGGTCGTCTTGCTTCAACAACTTTTTGAACATTTCTTCAATCCTGGAGTTGCTTGATCTGGTATCATGATTATGAGGTGACACATAAGGACCATTCCTGTAGCCCTCTCTTCTTCCCCATTTGGAGTCTAGCACTCTCTCTCTTTCGTAGTATTCACCCTGATTGTCTCTATACATCCCGTCATGGTTGAAGTTCCGACCTTGATTCCTGGAACCTTGCCTCCAATAGTCCGAATTGGACCCTTGGGGTTTCTTTCGGAAACCCGCCGCTTGGTTGCTTACAAAACATACATCCTCATCAAAGAATGGATCATCATAGGTAGGAGCCTTCGGAGGTTGGTGAATGACTGCCTTGACACTTGCTTGATTTTGCTTTAAAACCAAGTCCATACTTGTGAGAAGTTGAGTAAGTTGCTCCATGATCTCTTCGTTTACCTTTTCTTGCTTATTATTGGTGTTAATCGCACAAGAAGGTTTCATCACACCTCACTCTCATTGACCCCATGCTCTATTTGTTTGGACCGCTTGCTCCATCCTTACGGGTATCAATGCAAAAGGTTCGTCTAGAAATATGCCCCTTATGATTGTGTCGGCGCAAGCTTGACTATTCTCATCAAGTGCCTGATAGAAATCTTAACCAAGGCATCATCAACAATCTTGTGATCAGGGACCATCCTCAAGCATTTAGTAAACCTCTCCCATGTTATGCTAATAAAATCACCTGACAATTGCTCAAAGTTGTTGATTTGGTCCTTGAGCTTCAACTTTTTAAATCTTGGGAAATATCTTTCAAGGAATACTCTTTGAATTTCAGCCCAACTTGTGATAGTACCCGGAGGAAGCTCGGACAACCATACAGCTGCATTACCAGTCAATGACAGTGGAAACACTCTTAAACCAATAACATCAAGAGAAAGATTTTGTGTCCCCATGACACTCTTGCAAACAGACACCACATTTTGAAGATGATGATGGGGATCCTCCGAAGGTAGCCCTGTGAATAGTTTGCGATTTTGGAGCATTTAGAGCAATCCACTCGATACCGTGAACTTAATATCTGTCGGTAAAGGAGGTAGTACTATTGTACCAATAATGTCCATAGCCATAGGCTTCAATCGATACTGATTCCATCCATAAGCATTTAGATTGAAGTCCCTGAGTTGTGGCCTGTTACCCCTTTGCTATGGATTCTCCTCTCTTCCCATATCCTCATTCGTATTCATATCCTTCTCAACCTCGATATCCTCATTCACTTGAGTCATTCTTCTTGGTAGTCGATGGATCTCCAAATTGAGTGGAGCTAAGGGATTGCCTTGGCTCCTTGTGTTGGGCATACAACCTAGTACACCCTGCAAATAAAATCAAACAACAAAAACAAAAAATAAAAGTAAAGTACGCATGACACTAGAAATCAATACTAGAAATAACTAATAGTGAAATCAAATCAAAACCTAGCAATATTCCCCGGCAGCGACGCCATAATTTTTGATGACATCTAATATTCATGCTCCAATAAGAAAGCAGTAGTTGTCAGATATTAAGCTAATCGAAGGTTAGGGTCGAATCCATAGGGAATACAGGGCCTGACTACAAGACTTCACTACTAACCATTTCAAGCATCAATAACTAAAATCTCTAAATAGGGGTGGAGGGGAGGGGGGGGCGAGTTGTGATTCAATAACAAAATAAAATAAACACTAATTATAACACGAGGAAACACTCAACTTTGGGGACAACTTGGGAATTGTGTTCCCCATGGTTCGTCGACTCGATTACCCTAGATAACATAACTACAATTGGTGATTTGCATGCACTTAGGTTCTTCCGGCCCTCTTGTGAAGTTGAAGGTCGAATTTCACAATGGCGCTTGGTCAGCAACCATAGCGTGCCAACTAACCATTACCTATTGTCCCAATCCACCTCCCCTTGGTTAGGCTCGATTGATTAGACGAGAACACATCAATCAAATTTTGTCATCTACTTCCCTTTTTCTACGTCACTACTTTGGTTAGGATCGTGATAGTAGGTAGGGTTTGGTGTTGGCCACCACCAAACAACAATTATAATGAACAAAAATAGATAATACATGCAAAACCCTAATCATAGAAATGCAAGAAACCTAGGTCATCTCAAGTCAACTACCCATGGTTTCCACAATCCCAAGTTGTGGGTGCTTAGCTACTCATGGCTAAGGCAAAACACATAAAAAATGTAAATAATAGACATAGTTGAGAGTTTTACCCACACAATGAAAAGTGAAGACACCATAAGTTGCAAACCCACAAGCTTGATAGATATCCAAAATGTATAGAACAAGATTTGCAATCCCCAAAATGGTTTTTCAAAGAGAATACAATACACTAGGTGAAACCCTAAAATATTCTTGAGAGAATATTCAAGAGCAATTTCTAAGTCTACAAGATGTCTGATTTGAAATGAAAACCTAACTTAAAGTATTTATAGTATGTACAAATAAATCCTAAAAATTATGCAGAAAAGACAACTGGCAGCTGGTACGCCTCACATATATGACTCGTAGGGTGACCTATGAATCATAACCAGGGTCTCGTATCAGGTTCTTGACATCTTGGACATAACTAGTACGACCCACTAGTATGAGTCGTTGCTTGAGCTACGACTCGTATGTTCATCCGTAGTCTTAGTCTTCAGTTTATGGTCTAACATTTTGGCTCTCTAATTCTTGCTACAAGTCCACTTATACGAGTTGTAGTGTGTCTTATGACTCATAGGATATCCTCATAGGAGTGACCTTCACTTGGCAGATTTTTGATTTTTGGTCTCTGTTTCTTGCTACGACACACCCTACTACTCATAGCTTGAGCTACGACTTGTAGGTTGGCTTATATGAACTATGCTTCAGCAAATCTGCAACTTTTATTCAAAATCATGCCAACCTAACTTTTCTGTAAGATCAACACAAAAACACATCAAAACCATAAGAAATTGCTTTAAGAACTCACAAAATCCCTTGTTTCAGGCACCAAATGTGCTATATTTTGGCAGCACATCAGGGGGAAGGAATTATTAGAGACCATAATGGAAACTTGATAAGAGACTTCACTAGCTTCTATGGACAAGGCAGCAACAACTTTGTTGAAGCCAAAGTTATTCTACAAGGTATGCGTATTTGCTTATCGATGTCTCTGACTAATATTGTGGTGAAATCTGATTCATTTTTTATTTTAAATATGATCAACAAGAGAATAAAGCCTCATTGGAAGATTTAATACATAATAGAGCTAATTTGGGAGACTTCTATGAGTGGAAGCTTTCATTTTAGACATATTTATAGAGAAGGCAATACCGTTGTTGATTACCTTGCTAACCACAATGTAACTACATGGCTTGCAATACCTTCAACGAAGTTGTTTCCTTACCAAGACAAGTTAAACCTTCTGTGAAATTGGATCAAGATGGGAAGCCAAACTTCAGATTTAGACCAAAGAAGAAATCTTTCATTGTTTATGATGGTGGTACCTGAGATCATTTTTCATTATCTTTTTGCAATATATTTGTATGCAATAGCTCTTACCCCAACTCTGAATATTGTTATAGCTAAGAATGTGATCTATCCTAGCTGTAGCAATCATGTTTCCCCTAGATTGGTCTTAATCATTCTACACTATGTACTGGAGGCTAAGGTCTATGCCCTCCTTCGTGTAATTAATATTTTTGAAATAAACAGATTAGAGTCATGCCTAACTCCTCCATAATAAACATGGAATTTGAAAAAGAAAAAAGAACCAATGATCACCAGTTTTATTAAAAAATTATAAGGATAATTGTAGTAGATGGTCATTCGATCAAAGTCATTACCAAAAAAAAAATTGGATATTCGTTATATAAACATACATAGATAGTGCATATTTAATGTATAGTCGAGTTATATTAAGTTTTTGAATGTATCATAATGTATAACTCATCACTCATGTATAAGTAATTTATATTTTATAGTCAGTGTATATTTTTTTTAATCACTTTTGACAAGTTATATTGTATTATATTGATTATAAAGTAATTAGTTTATATAGTATATTTGAAATTATTCCAAAAATATATTATGTGCATTTGAGATATGCTTAAGTTAATATTGTTATTTTAATACCTTTGGACAATGTCTTTGAAATCTATAAACTACATTAATTCAAGAAAAAATTACAGGAATAAACAATGTATTTTATCTAAATCTTAAATATTCCTTACCATATATAAAAATTACAAAAATTCACTTTTTCCCTTTCCTCGCTTAACTTCAGATACTTATAATAAAATAATTAAATTGTCCCACTCAATATATTTTCTTTACTATTTTCACGCTGGTTTTTAGCAAAAGGTGTCTAATCGTTGTCATTACTGATCAGTTACTATTCAATAAAAATTAATTGCAAAATTCAAATTTTAACAATTTTTTTTGCTCTTTCCCGTATACCGAAGAGATTGTCCTTTTCTTCTCAATCTTCTTCGTTCAAAAATTTTCACCATTTTCTTTCTTTCTTTTCCAGTAGTATCAATGATTATAATGGATACTCAACCATCATTCTTCCTTGGTTTTACACAGGACGTTCCTATCACTGACAACCGTCCACCAACGATTGTTGAGCCAATAGTTGAGACTCAATAAGACGCCATTGAAGACGACTTGGTAGTCGAAATGAAGGTCATGAAGGAAAAGTGTTCAACTTCAAAATCCCCAACCAGGAAAAAAGCACATGCAAAAAAAGGGAAAAAGATGAACATATCACCACCCGTCTATCGCTACCAAATATGTGATTTTAACCTAATTTTGGTGGATCTGATTTTTGTTTCAAATATTCATTGTGATTGTGTTGATTTTTGTTGGAAAATTACATGAATAGGCACAAATCTATGTTAAGGTAGTTAATCCTTAAATTAGGCAAATTATCACATTTAAAGTCACAATTCAAATTTTGATACTTTTGAAGAGTCAAACAATTTGGGGCTTTTATGATTGCAAGTATCAAACTTGTGTTTTTGCTGTTAAACAAAGCATAATGACAACACATATGAAATCATTAAAAAATAAGTATTAAAAAAATCATTCTTTAAGCACTAAAATCAAGTATAAAAAATCCTTTGTATGAATTACTTATGACAAAGTATCAAAGCAATAAATTTATATTATATCAAGTATATAATATATGTAAATAAAATTATATACAATTTATATAAATCAGGTATCTTTTACATAATTGAACCACATTAATTCAGGTATCAAGTATAGCTAATTTTATCATTTGCATAAGATATCAATAACATACATAAAGTACATTAACACCCACAGAAGGTATTACAAAACTTCCGACGATATCAATCTAAGCACTCAGGGAGCTGATGTATCTAAGTTGGAGAGGTCACTCACAAACATGATAAACGGATTCTGCATTTCTGCCAGGTCTCCTAGGCACCTCGTCGATGAAGTCTATATACTTGTAAACTATGAGGAAAAATTTCATTGGGTGCCCGCTGTTGTTGTTTTGAAGTAAAGACTGATACGAGTCTATGATTCCATAATGAGTTCAAGGCATAGAAATTCATCAATTGAGATTCAAAAGTTGGTCGTGATATTGCCAACATATCTACAAGAAAGTGATTTTTTTGAAAAATCCACTAGGATTGACTGGTACAGTTTTGAGGCCTTCCAAGATAATGCAATCGTGAAAAAGATAGGTCAAGAAATTTCTTTCAAATTTGAATTTGTTCAAAGAATTTCACAACAGCAAAGCGACAACGTGTAAGTTTTTTCATTGTTGTGTAGTCCTTTAAAACAATTTTTTGTCTCATATTACTTTTCCATATTTTGCCACCGTAGGGATTGTTGTGTATTTGTCGCTGCGTACGCTGAGTATCTGAGTGATGGGATGAAACACCCCAAATTTGTGCCTTGAAAATGTCCATAATCATAATTTCCATATATCTCAAAATCCATGGTGATATTGAAAATCCAACTTCACATTCTCGATCAGGAACAAAATTGAGTGGGAAATGAGTATAACCCGAATTTTAGAGGACCATAGTGAAAAATAAATTTCGCTAATTTATAATTTCCAGTGGGCATCTGCCCCCTGGCCGCTACGCGCCAAGGGTGCGGATAAGTGTTAATTTTGTCTTTGCATTGGGTCCGTGTCATAGATCAAACGTAGACCAGTATTAATTTTTCTTTAATTTTTCTGTGTTGGTCAAGGGCATTGGGGTCATAGCCCCATGCCCACTTATGGGTGAAAACATCCATACTTGGCCATTTTTTTTAACTCTATACCACTCAAAACCCTCACAAAAACCTCTCCAAGACTTAACCAAATATCTCTTTCAAATTTCAAGAATTTCAAGCTTAACTTTGGAACTCAAGGAATCTCTTCAAGCTCTAAGTTCTCTTCAAGCTTATCTCAAGAAAACCCAAGTTTGAGGTATATGGGTTTCATCCATAGGGTCTTTTCACCCATGGAGGCCAATCTTCCTTTTCATGAAAATTGCCTGTTTTCAAGTTGTATTACCTATGAGTATCTCTTATTATGAATTATGAGCATGAATCATGTTGGGGTTTATGAAATATTGATTGATTATGCATGACTATCTATTTCAATCTTATACCATGATTTGATTATATCTATTGAGACCATGCATGTTTTGATCTATGAATGTATGATCTATTATGAGTTTTGAAGATGGATTTCAAGGTACCCTACTTGAAGGTTTTACTACATGTTGGTGGGTTGATTTGCATTAAGTTTTCTCATCTTGTTTCACTCTCTAATTTCATGATTTTGAATTAGTATCATGAACCCACCAAGTGTTTGATAAAATGTCAAGTAAAAATTCTCAAGTTATTGATGATCTATTTCATGATTTACAAGTCAAGTGACTATATGAAGATTAAGGGTTTTCAAGTATGTATTGAATTCATAAAAAGTATCTATGGTTTTACAAGTATCAAGTTAAACCCTTTTCAAGATTTTTACCTATTGTGAGCCATTCATGTTAAAGCAAGGGTTCATGTATGATTATGATCTACTCTTATGTTTCAAGTTAGAATCGCAATTAGAGGTGAAACATGTTTCAAAAGCTACTCATGTCAAGTTTTCATGTTTCTTACAAGTTATGATTATTTCAAGAATTCGGTGAGATTTGGCTTAGCACCGATTGAGGCTTAAAATAGGGGCTCGACTCAAGGGGTCCTTATATAAAGTCTTTTGTCTCTAAATTATTTGCCACCATAGGATTATGATTATTACCCTTGCTATACTAGTGGATCCATCTAGTCATGTTATAATGTTTGGTTTGCCTTGGCAAGTAGTCCACACCTAGCCGGGGGTTTTCATTCTCGTTCCACCTTACTGAGGGGTGTCATGCCTTGGATTCCAAGTTGTAGCTACTTGGTCTATGTCGGTTGAGGTTGCTTCGTACACATGTGTATGCTGTATATATTATGCAAGATGAATGATTTACAAACATGTTTTATTATGAGCATTGATCATACATGCCATATTGAGGTTATATACCTATTGCTTATGATTATGCATTTTGACTATATTTGCTTATATCTTGTTGCATTGTATCCTGCATACTTAGTATATTCAAATGTACTAATGCATACTCTATGTTTACATAATTTTACCATGTAAGGACCAGAGCAACTTTTGATCACCCTCCACGTGGCTAGTTAATACTTCAGAGATAAGCTTTGGTGAGTCCTCAAGTCTGAGGGCACTATCTACATTACTCTTGCTATTTTGAGATTTCTTTATGTTGAACAGTTATTATTGTGAGGGTGAACCCGGAGAGTATCTTAGCCCCTGCTCCATTCCATGTTAGAGGTGTTGATGGATATTATGATGTACTTATGATTTGAGCTTTACTTTTTATACTTTTATGAATATTAAGATTTCCCTTAGTCTCGCTTCCCTTTTTACTATATCTCTTGTTGTTGCTTACTTTGCTTCGGCGACAAAGGACGTGTGATTGATATGCTAAGAGGCTTGTATAGCCCTTTCGGGTTCCTATTCGTCGTGTCACAAATAGGCCTTAGGCTTGGATCATGAAAAACTTGGTATCAGAGTACTATATTGTTAATAGTTCTCAGAATCCAACACACAGTGTCGATTAGAGTGCTATTCATAGTTGTGAAGCACGCCACAACTATGAATTAGATGCTAAGAGGTGTTTTTAGGAAATGTTTCACTTCTTCATAATCTATATCGTGCTTTAGATGTAAGTGTAAGGCTTTTCCCCTAACAAATGCTATTTGCTCTTTTAGATCATGCCGATTCCAAGAGGGAGACTAAGGAGAGCTGGTACACTCGAGGAGCAACCGACCCTTCCTGCTCCTCAAGCTCCTCAAGGTGGAGGGATAGGCTAAGATGGGTTCTGAGATGCTATTGCAATGTTGGCTCATGTTATGACCAACCAAATCAACCAAGGGGCCCAAGCTCCTCATGCTTCCACTCCGGCTTGTAGGATGAGAGATTTCACAAGAATGAACCCACCGGAGTTCCATGGGTCTAAGACGGATGAGGATCCCCAAGAGTTCATAGATGAGGTGTACAAGGTGCTATCCATAATGGGGGTCAATTCCGAGGAAAAAGAGGAGTTGAAGGCCTACCAACTCAAAGGGGTAGCTAAAATTTGGTTTACACAATGGAAGTTGGAGAAGGGAAATGATATTGTTATCCCTTGGGAAGATTTCAAGGCAATATTTCTCAACTTGTTCTTTCCTATCGAGCTAAGAAAGCTAAAATGATGGAGTTTATGAACCTTAAGCAAGGTTCCATGAGTGTGAGGGAGTTGCCCTCAAGTTCAATCAACTCTCTAAATATGCCCCACAATTGGTTACCGAGCCTATATCAATAAGGATGAACAAATTTGTGTTGAGAGTGTCCGAATTGGTTAACGAGGAGTGTTGTACCGCCATGCTAGTGAGTGATATGAATTTTTCTGCCTCATGACAT
The DNA here is from genome assembly GCA_025774065.1 of Solanum ossicruentum. Lineage (NCBI taxonomy): Eukaryota > Viridiplantae > Streptophyta > Magnoliopsida > Solanales > Solanaceae > Solanum > Solanum ossicruentum. Next base: position 7,111,758 of record JAOTQR010000086.1, read on the forward strand.
ATGTCGAGCAACTAGACGGGGAAAAGCTTAGAAAAAAAAGAAGTGGTGAGTCAAAGACGACTCGTTTTGAAGGTGGTTTCCAAGTTTCCAAGGATGGCCGATTTCCTCAGGGCCACAAGTTCCAAGGCCAAGGGTCTTCCATGTTCCTAACAAGAGGTTTGCCAATGATAGGGTCACCAACCCAAAATTCCAAGGTGGTAATGGAGGAATGATGGATCCCAGATGCCCAATATGTGAAAGGAATCGTAGTGGTCAATGTTTAAGGAATTCTAGCTTGCTTTGGTTGTGGTGAAATGGGTCACAAGATTATTGATTGTCCTCATGCTCAAAATAAAGGTAGAGATGGTCGTCCATAAGGCCAACGTGCAAATGCGGGTCAAAGGGAAGAGAAGGCCAACAAAGGGTGCTCCAAGGCGAAATAGATTCTATGCTCTTCAAGGAAGACAACGGGTGGATGAGGTGCCTAATGTCGTCACCTGTATATTAAAGGTTTTTTATTTTGATGTGTATGTATTGATTGATCAGGGTGCCAATCTTTTCTTTTATTGCTCCTTTTATTGCCAAAATGCTTCATGTTAGTCCCAAATTGTTGTGAACCTTATAAAGTGTCAACCCCCGTTGGTCAGTCTATTGTTGCTAAAAGAGTCTATAGAAATTGTCTCATGTTCATATTGAATAAAGTCTTGCCTTGTTTTGTTGAGTTATATATGGTGAATTTTGATGTCATTCTTGGGATTGATTGGTTGCATGCATATTATGCTACTATTGATTGTAGAACCCATAGGGTTAAACTCCAATTCTCTAATGAGCCCGTCCTTGAGTGGGAAAGTCGTGATATGGTGGTCAATGGTAGATTCATTTCTTGTCTTAAAGCCTAAAAGTTGATTTCTAAGGATAGTCTCTATCATCTTGTGAGGGTTAGGGATGTGGAATCCAAAGTCCTTCCTATTGAGTCGGTTCCAGTAGTTAATGAGTTTCTTGATGTATTTCTCGATGAGCTTCCTGGTGTTCTTATTGAAAGGAAAATAGACTTCAGCATAGACCTCCTTTCCAATACTCAACCCATTTCTATTCTCCCTTAGTGTATGGCCCCGGTGGAGTTGAAGGAGCAACTGAGAGATTTGTTGGAAAAGGATTTCATTAGGCCTAGTAAGTCACCTTGGGGTGCACTAGTATTACTTGTGAAGAAAAAGGATCTTAGAATGTGCATTAATTACCGATAATTTAATAGAGTCACCATAAAGAACAAGTACCTTCTACCGAGGATTGATGACCTTTTTGATCAACTTCAAGGGGCTAGTCACATCTCTAAGATTGATCTTCGGTCCGAGTATCACCAAGTGAAAGTGAGGGATGTGATATTCCTAAGACGACTTTTCGGACTAGGTATAGGCACTTTTAGTTTAAAGTTATGTCCTTTAGGTTGACTAACACACCAACTATATTTATGAATCTCATAAATAGGGTCTTTGAACCCTACCTTGAGATGTTCGTGGTGGTCTTTATTGATGATATCTTGATTTATTCCCATAGTGAGGAGGAACATGTGAATCACTTGAGGGTGGTGTTGCAAATCTTGAGGGAGGAGAAGTTGTATGCAAAATATGAAAAATGTGAGTTTTATTTGAAAGAGGTCACTTTTCTAGGGCATGTGGTGTCAGATGATGGCATATAGGTGGATCCTAAGAAGACGAGGGTGATTAGAAATTGGCCTAGACCTTTGACTCCATTGTACATTAGAAGTTTCTTGGGTTTGGCGGGTTATTACCAGAGTTTTGTAAATAGTTTCTTTTCTATTTATTCTACTATGACAAAGTTGACCCAAAAAAGGTGAAATTCGTGTGGACTAATGAATGTGAAAAGAGTTTCCAATCTTGATAAATAAGCTTGTCTCCGCTCCCATCTTGGCTCTACCGGAAGGGTTGGAAGGATTTGTTGTATATTGTGATGCCTCAAGAATTGGTTTTGGGTGTGTTTTGATGCAAAATGGTAAGGTGATAGCATATGCCTCTAGGCAACTTAAGGTGCATAAGAAGAATTATCCCACCCATGATCTTGAATTTGTGGCCGTGGTATTTATTTTGAAAATTTGGCGTCACTACTTGTATGAGGTTCATGTTGATGTGTTTATCGACCACAAAAGTCTTCAATATGTGTTCACCCAAAAAGATCTTAACTTGAGACAAAGAAGGTGGTTAGAGCTCCTTAAAGATTATGATATAAGTATGTACTATCACCCTAACAAAGTTAATGTTGTGGCTAATGCTCTAGGTAGGGTGTCTATGGGTAGCCTTGCTCATATTGATGATGCTGACAAAGAGGTGACTAGAGAGGTTCACCGGTTGGCTAGAATGGGGACTAGGTTGGATGAAGTTTATAATGGTGGTGTAGCGATTGTTGATGGTTCTAAGTTTTCTTTTATTGAGGAGGTAAAAGGCAAAATAAAATCTTGACCCTGCATTGTAGAGTTGAAGGCCTTGGTGAAATATGGTAAAGTGGTGATTTTCTCCCAAGGGGGAGATGGTGCCCTTAGGTACCAGAATACATTGTGTGTACCAAATGTGGATGATTTGAAAGAATTGATCTTGAAGGAGGACCACAATTCATCCTATTCCATTCACCATAGTTCTACAAAGATGTATAGAGACTTGAGGAAGGTGTATTGTTGGGGTGGTATGAAGAGGGACATTACCAAGTTCATATCCGAATGTCATAATTGCCAACAAGTCAAAACCAAACATCAAAGGTGAGGTGGCTTAGCCCAAGACATAAAAATCCCTACTTGGAAGTGGGAAGAGATCAACATGGATTTTGTGGTTGGGTTGCCTAAGACTAGGAAACATTTAGACTCTATTTGGGTTGTTATGGATAGAATGACAAAGTCGGCTCACTTCCTACCATTAAAGCCACTTATGATACTAAAAATTATGCCAAGTTGTATATACATGAGTTGGTTAGATTGCATGGGGTGCTTTGCCTATCATTTCAGATCGTTGTGCCCAATTTATTTCTCACTTTTGGAGGTCCTTCCAAAGAGTTCTTAGTACCAAAGTTAGCTTAGCATGACTTTTCATCCTCAAATGGATGGTCAAGCCGAGAGGACTATCCAAACTCTTGAGGATATGCTTAGAGCTTGTGTTTTGGAGATTAAGGGTAGTTGGGATGAACATCTTCCACTTATTGAGTTTGCTTACAACAATATCTACCACTCATGCATTGGTGTGGCCCTCTTTGAAGCTTTAGATGGTAGGCATTGTAGGTCCCCAATTGGGTGGTTTAAAGTGGGGCAGATGGCTTTGCTAGGTCTGGATTTGGTCATGGAGGCCTTGGAGAAGGTGAGGTTGATAAGGGAGAGATTGAAATTAGCCCAAAGTAGGCAAAAGTCCTACTACGATGTGAGGAGAAGAGAACTTAAGTTTAAGGTTGGTGATTGGGTTTACTTGAAAGTCTCACCCATGAAGGGTGTGGTCCAATTGAGCAAGAAGGGGAAATTAAGCCTAATATTTGTGGGTCCTTATAAGTTTTTGAGGAGAGCGGGTAAGGTTGCATATGAATTGGAGTTGCCAATGGAGATGAATATGGTTCATCCGGTTTTCCATGTGTCCATGTTGAGAAAGTGTGTGGGTGACCCAAGTGTTATAGTACCCTTAGATGTTGTAGTATTGTAGAAGATAATTTGACCTATGAAGAGGTCCCGGTGGAAATTCTAGATAGACAAGTGAAGAGGTTGAGAAACAAAGATGTAGCTTCCATCAAGGTCTTTTAGAGGAATCAACAAGTTGAAAGTGCCACATGGGAAGCCGAGATGAACATGGGAAGCCGAGACGAACATGAGAAACTGATACCCATATTTCTTCCACTCTACTCAAGCCGAAGGTACTAATTTAAGTCCCTATATGATTTTAAGTCTTAAGTTTCAGCCTTTATGTCATTTTTCATGCATTCATGTTTATGGTAACAAGTTTATCATGATTATTAACACTCATGTTGAGACTTTTTGAAAATGATGTTTAGATGCATTTGTTGCATTCATGTCAGGATAAAATCTTCATGATTACTTCTCTTATGCACATTTCTTTGACATTCGCGGATGAATATTCCCAAGGGGGAGATAACTAAACACCCCAAATTTGTGCCTAAAAAATGCTCATAATCATAATTTCATGTATCTTAAAATTCGTGCATGATATAAAAAATTGACATCATATTCTCGATCAGGAGAAAAATTGAGTAGGAAATGGGTACAATCTGGATTTTAGAAGACCCGTAGCGAAAATAAATTTTACTAATTTACGATTTCTAGAGAGCATCCGCGCCCTGGCCGCGATGCGCCAGGGGCGCGGATCAGTGTTAATTTTGTCTTTGTGTTAGGTCCGCGTCATGGACTAGATATGGATCAGTGTTAATTTTTTTCTTTATATTTCTGTATCAGCCAAGGGCATTGTGATCATAGCTCCATGCCCACTTATGCGTGAAAACACCCATACTTACCATTTTTCAACTCTATATCACTCAAAACCCTCACAAAAACTTCTCCAAGACTTAACCAAATATCTCATTCAAATTTCAAGGATTTCAAGCTTAACTTTGGAACTCAAGGATTCTTCAAGCTCTAAGTTTTCTTCAAGCCCATCTCAAGAAAATCCAAGTTTAAGGTATGTGGGTTTCAGGCGTTGGATCTTTTCACCCATGCATACCAATCTTCCTTTTCATGAAAGTTGCATGTTTTCAAGTTGTATAATATGGGTATCTCTTATTATGAATTATGATCATGAATCATGTTAGAGCATGAAATATTGATTGATTGTGCATGACTATTTGTTTCAAGCTTATACCGTGATTTGATTATATCTATTGAGACCATGCATGTTTTGAGCTATGAATGTATGATCTATTATAAGTTTTGAAGATGGATTTCAAGGTACCCTACATGAGGGTTTTACTACATGTTGGTGGGTTGATTTGCATTAAGTTTTCTCATCTTGTTTCACTCTCTAATTGCATGATTTTGAATTAGTATCATGAACCCACCAAGTGTTTGATAAAATGTCAAGTAAAAAATTCTCAAGTTATTGATGATCTATTTCATGATTTACAAGTCAAGTGACTATATGAAGATTAAAGGCTTTCAAGTATGTATTAAATTCATGAAAAGTATCTATGGTTTTACAAGTATCAAGTTAAATCCTTTTCAAGATTTTTACCTATTGTGAGCCATTCATGTTAAAGCAAGGGTTCATGTATGATTATGATCTACTCTTATGTTTCAAGTTAGAATCGCAATTAGAGGTGAAACATGTTTCAAAAGCTACTCATGTCAAGTTTTCATGTTTCTTACAAGTTATGATTATTTCAAGTATTCAGTGGGATTTGACTTGGCACCGATTGAGGCTTAAAATAGGGGCTCGAGTCAAGGGGTACTTATATAAAGTTATTTGTCTCTAAAATATGTGCCACCATAGGATTATGATTATTACCCTTACTATACTAGTGAATCCATCTAATCATGTTATCATGTTTGGTTTGCCTTGACAAGTAGACCACACCTAGCCGGGGGGTGTCATGCACGTTCCACCTTACCGAGGGAGTGTCATGCCTTGGATTCCAAGTTGTAGCTACTTGGTCTATGTTGATTAGGTCTCTTGCCACACATGTGTATGCTATATATATTATGCAAGATGAATGATTTACAAACATGTTTTATTATGAGCATTGATCATGCATGCCATATTGAGGTTATATATTTATTGCTAATGATTATGTATTTTGACTATATTGGCTTATGTCTTGTTGCACTGCATCTCGCATATTTAGTACATTCAATCGTACTAACGAATACTCTATACCTACATGATATTACAATGTAGGGACCAAAGCATCTTTTAATCACCCTCCACGTGACTAGTTGATACTTCAGAGATAAGTTTTGGTGAGTCCTCATGTCCGAGGAAACTATATACATTACTCTTGCTATTTTGAGACTTCTTTATGTTGAACACTTGTTCTTGTGAGGGTGAGCTCGGAGAGTGTCTTGGCCCCGGCTCCATTCCATGTTAGAGGTGTCTTTGAATATTATGATGTACTTATACTTTAAGCTTGACTGTTTATGCTCTTATGAATATCAAGATTTCCCTTAGTCCCGCTTCTTTTTTTTTTTTACTATACCTCTTATTGTTGCTTACTTTACTTCAGTAACCAAGGATGTGTGATTGATATGCTAAAAGGATTGTTTGGGTTCCTTTGGGTTCCCATTTGCCGTATCACGCTAGGCCCTGGGCTTGGATCTTGACAAACTTAGTATGAGAGCACTAGGTTGTTAATGGTTCTCGGAATCCAACACACCACGTCAATTAGGGTCCTATTCATAGTTGTGAAGCGCGTCACAACTATGACTGGGAGGCTATGAGGCGTTTTTAGGAAATGTTTCACTTCTTCATGATCTATATAGTGCTTTAGATGTAAGTGTAAGGCTTTTCCCCTAAAAAGTTCTATTTGCTTTTTTAGATCATGCCAATTCCAAGAGGGAGACTAAGGAGAGCCCGTACAACCTAGAAGCAACTGGTCCCTCCTGCTCCTCAACATGGAGGGGTCGGCCAAGATGGGTTTAGAGATGCTATTGCAATGTTAGCTCATGCTATGGCTAACCAAATCAATCAAGGGGCCCAAGCTCCTAATGCTTCCACTCCGGCTTCTAGGGTGAGGGATTTCACAAGAATGAACCTACCGGAGTTCCATGGGTCCAAGACGGATGAGGATCCCTAAGAGTTCAATAGACGAGGTGTACAAGGTGTTATCCATCATGGGGGTCAATTTGGAGGAAAATACGGAGTTGGCGGCCTACCAACTCAAAGGGGTGGCTCAGATTTGTGTTACACAATGAAACTGATGCTTAGATTTGTTAAGCAAATTGTGCCGTCTTTATGTTTTGAACAGACAAGTAACTTTATGTTTATACTTACATAAATTTCAATGTATATTTCTTTGCCATATGTTTCTTTAACACTTACATTATTTGTTCTCATATTAAGTATTTTTTTAGTCTTTTTTTAAAAAAATATTTCTATACCCGAAATAAAAAAAAATATGATACTTGAATTTTGTTAAAAACCTGTTTATTTGATACTTGTATCTAAAATAAACAAGTAAATGTTATATAAATGATACTTCTTATATTTTTATTTATAGATATTTGACACACTGTCTTATACTGGTTAATTATCCTTTTATATGGCATGTTAATTTTGTTACAGTTAAATATTACATATATGATAATTCTACAATTTTAGCATATAGATGCTTGACACAACGTCTGGAACAATTTAATTGTCCTTGATATGGCATGTTGCATTTGTTAATTGTTACGTATGTATTTATCTAATACCAATCGTTATATTACTAAAATTTTTACATCTTAAATACATGATACCTTAATTAAAAACATTAATGAAACTATCTACGACACAATTAAACAAGGTGGTATATAACTAAGTATCAAATTTTTAATATAGACATTTATGCACAAACTTAATACAAAAGTCTGGTATCATATATCTAATTTTTTTACAACTTTTATTCATAAAGGATGTAAAAGTATTATTTTTTTTAAATAATATAAAGAATCAGAAAACAAAATAAGATAAAAGAACTAATTCATACATAGTCAAAGTGAACTTTTATTTTTCCAATGAAAATATTCGCCCATACTTGTTGTTCATACTATCCCAAAATAAAATTTTAACTTCATATCAACCTATCATTTCTTCTTGAGATAGAAAGTGCAGGTTCTTCGATTGTGTCCTTCATGGCCACAATGCCCACAACGGTTTGTGCTCGAACCTGACTTTTCATCTATACTCTTTTTTCTGCCTTTTCTCAATATTCTAGGCATCCTTTTGTACTTTGGTGGAAGAACAACTTCACACACAACATCTTTTGGTGCAGACCAGTCTGTCTTATCGGGTATCAGAACCATTAGAACCTCATAAGTATTTGTCAATGCTTCTGGTTTGTAATAATGAGAGCAATATGAATGCATATTTGTCACATTTTTGCTCTTCAAAACTGCAACTGCATGTGAGCATGGTATCTTATCAAGTTGAAACCTCTCACAACTGCATGATTTTGTTTCAAGGAAAATAACATCTTCTACAGGTATCGTAAACTAAAAGATGAACTTAGAAGAAGAAAGAACCTGCAATGTATGAACAAATAATTCTTCTACTTATTATAACGTTTTAATTTATTTTACTTTTGTTAAACAGAACACAAGCATCACATGTCATTAACCTTTTTTTTCATATCTTAAAATCTGTTTTTTATTAAAAAGATACTTTAGAAGAACAAAAAAAAAAATTAACAAAATAAATGTTGATACATACCTTTAGTCTTGCACATTTAATTGTATTCTTAATCAGAATGTCCTCAAATTTCTTACCCAACGTTTCTCTAGTATACGAAGCCTTTTCTCTATTTTTGCAATTTCAAGGCCCAAATAGAATTCTAGCTTCCTCTAAGAAATCTAGTATTGGTAGTTGCCTTGCAGTTACTAGACAACGATTGATACATTCAACAATGTTAAAAGTCATCATCTTCCCTCTATTAACAGTTGTGTGTACTCGAGCCCACTTCTCATAGAAGGTATTACAAAACTTTTGACGACATCAATCTAAGCACTCAGGTATATTGCAGCTTTATAAAAAAACGATACCACTTCTCACGAAAATCTCCAACTCGATTTCTTCAAAAAACGATCCCATTGTCACTTTTCCAATTGTTTGAACGCAATATTGCAACCAATTTTTTGAATTTGGTTCTATTAGGCATACATAATCAACGTTATTGCAGCTTTATCAAAAAGCAATACAACTTCTCACGAAAATCAACAACCCGATTTTCTTCTAAAAACGATTCCAACGTCGTCTTTCCAATTGTTTGAACACAACAAAATTTTTGAAGCAAAATTTTTTAATTTGAATTTTGTTAGACTATATATCGTCTAAACCCATTCTCCATAATGAATCAGCATAACCAATGGAGGAATCAATTAGATTTTTCAGTTGCCCCCTTTTTATGGATAACTGACTGGACTCTTTCCTTTTTTTTTTATAGGTATCAAACACCAACTAAGGTATCACGCGTGCCTAACTTTTAGGAGATTTTAGGTAATTTTGTAAATAGTTGGTTTAGAAAGGAATTATCACTTTATAGTATGAGATTTGTATAATTTTTACTTAATTCAAATACAAGAAGAGGAAAGTGCAAAGGGAAAGCAAGTATTTTATTCACTTTTATTTGTGCAATACTCCATCAGTACAATAATACTATTATTGACTTAACACATGAATTAGGAAACAGTAAATGCTAGATGTGATTCTATCAATTCATCTTTTGAATACAATAAATACATTATCTTGAAAGATGTCATAGAGAAATCACTATAGTTAACGACAAGGGTAAATTAAGATTCAAATGTAAAATTATCTATTGATTTCATAAAGTGGACGGATATTGTTGGACATTTATTTTTAATATAATAGACAAGTAAAGATGAACGAAAGGGGTATTTCAAAAATAGTTTTTAACTTTTAATATAAAATAATAATAACATACCCACTAAAATTTCACTAATCATTTTTTACTTTTAACATATTAAGAAAATACTTCTTTTTAAATAATTATTCTCAATATTATTATTTATTTTTTAAATTATTTTCAAAGACCTAAAATTATACATATGTAGGTATTGGACAAGTAAATTTCCATAATGGTCGATTGGAGTTCAAATTCCACTTCCAATTGATACTGAATCTGGACGCACTCAGCATTATAATAATGCTTCCTCCGTTTCATAGTCTAAAATAATCTCACATATTGTATGATATTTCTTAAAATTAAAAATAATTCATTACAATTAAATTATACTTCGTCCCATTTTATGTGGCACACTTTTTTTGGTCAATGTTACCTTTAAAATTTATTTTTTACCTTTAATGAAATGATTCTCAACTACACAAATATCTAAGAATAATTTTATATCATAACTTTTTTGTTAAATATCATAATCAGTCAAAACAGGTCACATAAAATAAAACAAATGAATATTTTAAAAAAAATAAATCAAAGAAAAAGTGTACAAGTAGTGAAGAAAATGGTGACACTGGTTGACCCTTAAAACGTGCGGCTGCCTAACGCAAATGCTGCACACTAATTCACATGCTTTTAGCTTACATGCTGCTCCCACGGCGTTGCTGTTGCCACTATCAACTTTTTCACTTGTCATTAAAAAAAATATAATGAAATCTCCAACTCATTTTTTCACAAATCAACGATGAACTCCTTTCTATCTATTCTCTTCCCATATCTCTACACCAAGAAGGTCCACTTTCAATAAAGCTTCCATTTTTACGCATTTTACTACATTCAAGATTGATTTCTTTCTCAACTATATGCTTTTACTATGCTACTGTGTTGTTCATTGTCACTCAAGATGGATTTTGTTTCCCCAACTTCAACAAAGTTTTCAACTTTTATGTATTTTAACAAAGTTTTAACTTTATGCATTTATTTCTCAAATCAATACTGATTTTTTTTGTTTTCACTGTTTTGGTGGTATCACAGGCAAAGCTACTTGGGTTGTGGTTGCTTTGGTTATGGGGGTTTATCCTGATTGGTGTCTCCTTTTATGCTACTCAACTTATGCCATTGCCATCTTATTTTAAAGGTCAGATGAAAAAGACCATGCTTTTCAACGGAGAATTGGTTGATGGTCCTAGTATCACCATATTTACAGCTCCAAGGCCTTTTGTGGGTACTGTTGGGGAAAGACAGGCTCTTGCTATTCGATCTTGGCTTGGCTTATCACCTGATATTAGTGTTGTTCTTTTCAGCCAAGACCCTTCTGTTTTTGCCTTTGCTCAATTGTTAAGTCACAGGGTATCAGTTGAGCCAAACATCGATTTCACGTATGAATTTTGCTTTCATTTTTAGTTTTTAGTTGAGTTTTTTCTAGGTGATTACTCCCTATATGAAGTTATAAAACTTTGTTAACCATAATAGTCAAATCACCTTGATGGATATGCTTCTTGTTATCGTTTAGGGACTTGATACTTATAATGAATAAAGTTCAATTGCTTCTTTTATTATCCGTAAAGTTAAGTTATTTTAACGAGACATAAATAGAGTTTAGTTCAGTGATCATACCTGAAGTTTGATTGTCTTCTTCTTGTTAACAATGTTAATCTTCAATCAGTCAATCTTGCCTAAAAGGGGACTTATTCTGTGCACAAAGTGCTTTTGGTTGGTTTTTAAGAGGAGAGTGGGTGTCTACTGTTTGCAGTATTCCCTTTGCATTTCTGCGAAGAGGCTGGATATAATCTCTGGCACTATGCTGATACTGGAATTTTTTTATGTCAAAAAGTAGGACTTCTAAATAAAGCTTGGTTTGGAACTGATAATGGCCGGACTTGTTTATAGATAAATACAAGCAGTGGGCTTACACAGAGAAATAGAATATAGTGAGTAGTTGGTTAAGTTACTCGTATGATAAGAGTTGGTATTTCATCCCTGAGTATCAGGATTTCAGCTACACATTGTATATAGATAAAACAAATGTATATTGCATTGAACAATAACTTGAGAGCTTAATAGCTGAATGAAAGAGTTTGAGAAGAGGATCAATTTGATTATCACTTTGGAAACTTGTTGTGTAAACTTACGTTATTTTTGTCAGTTTTAGGCTTTAATTTGATCTGGAAATTTTGAGCTGTTACCATACTTTTTATTTTAGGTTCCTAGGCACACCATTTTTTCATTCCATGGTTGCAAGGTCAAAAGCATCCTCTTCAGATGTTTCTGTTGTGATTGATCCAAACACCGTACTCTTGCCAGACTTCATTAAAACTATCAAACATGCTCATAGACTTGATCATGATTGGCTCCTTTTTTCTTCATCAAAAAATGTTCCCCACTTCCCATTTCACTTGGATGCAGATGGAAAGCATTGGGTCCGAGATGATGGAAGCCGAGTGAAGACCCAAAAGGTATGGTCCTTACAAATGATTTGGACAGGATCAGTACTGAGGGAACTTCTTAATTTGAGTGTGCTGCTCCTGTAGTTGCAGGATTTCCTTTCACAAGAATGGAAATGGTACCTTTGTGAGGAAAAAATGCTAATAGCATGGAACAATGGAGATCTCCCCTTGCATAAAGGAGTCCTTCCCCCTTTTCTATATGGGAAGGGGCTTCATAACCACTGGCTTATAAATGAAGCTCTGCTCTCTGATTTCAGATTTGTCTTTGATGCTAGTTGGGCCATTTACAATTTGTACCTTAATGACCTTGACCAGGATTATAGTGGCACAAGTGAAGATTTTCTTGGCCTGGCTACTGGAAAAAGGTTTTGGGAAGTCAATGGGAACTCCAATTTGGCAATGCTTTATGGATCATTATATTTCCATCAACAGAACTTCTCTAACATATTTAGACTTTTTCAGTGTGGAGGACACTATCTCTTCATAAATTCTGCTCAAATGGTTGTTTACCCCTTGAGATATAACGGATCATTGAGTTTAAGGAAAAAAGTTATCTCCAAATTAACAAGAGAGAAGAATACTTTGGAATGCATTGATACTATTAGATCAACTGAGGAAGCTAAGGACTGCTCAGTGAAAGACTACTTGAATGTGTCGAGGCCAATTTCACTTTCCTTGTCTTTGGAAATGTTACTCTCACTTCGTGCAGACAAAAATAAGACAGTTGTGCTTGCAGTTGTTGGATATAGTTACAAGGACATGCTAATGAGTTGGGTGTGCAGGCTACACCATCTCCAGATCTCTAACTTTTTGGTCTGTGCTCTTGATGATGATATATATGATTTCTCTGTCTTGCAGGTAACCTATTTTGTTTATTAGCTGATATTCTCCATGCTAAATGTGATTGATAGGTTGAACCATTACTGCATTTCGGTAATAGCTCACTCATTTGTCTTTCTGACTAATATGCCTGCCATTTATCATGACTTCCCTCGTTTTTCTTGGGAAAATTATGTCCGACTCCATGCACAGAATGTTAAGATTTCATCCCCCTCTCTTCTGTTTTACCAGTTACTAAAAAACTAAGTTGAACTTATGTTTCTAGGGCCTACCCGTCTTCAAGTTTGCCAATCTTGAAACCAAGATCAGCTTTGACAACTGTCATTTTGGAACTGAGTGCTTTCAGAAAGTAACCAAAGTTAAGTCCAGAATGGTTCTGCAGATACTGAAGGTTGGTTACAATGTATTAATGAGTGATGTTGATATTTATTGGTTCAAGAATCCACTCCCCTTGCTTAGCTCGTTTGGTCCTGCAGTTCTTGTGGCACAATCAGATGAATACAAGTTGACAGGTATTTATATATTTCCCTTTGAAGGACATTATCTTTTTTGTTGAAAGCTGAAACTTGGAGTACAAAAAAATCACTCCCTCCTTTTTAATTTGTTTGCCTGATTTTAACTTTTGAAGTAAAGAAGACTTTTGAATCTTGTACTCTAACTAAAGATATGTAGAATGTACCGAAAGTCCCTTTACTCTTGTGGTTTTAAATATGCCATGTAGAAAGTTGAAATAAAAGAGTTGCCAGAAAAGGAAGTAGGTATTCTTTTTGTAACGGATTAAAAGGAAATTAAGACAATTCAGTAGTAATTAATTATTGGGATTCATCTTCAGGAGGAAGATATCTACTTATCACATGCTTTTGTGTTGGAAGATAAACTGTTACCGCCGTTGATTTAAGCTAAATGTCTCTTTATTTGCACATATGTATGGCTCAACTACAGGACCTATAAACTTACCTCGACGTCTGAATTCTGGGTTCTATTATGCTCATTCGGATGCTATGACTATTGCTGCTCTTGAGAAGGTTGTGGAGCATGCGGCAAACTCAAATCTCTCTGAGCAACCAAGCTTTTATGATATATTGTGCGGGGAAGGTGGATACAATCGCATAGATGACAGCAGATGCTTAGAACCTCAAACAAACCTGACCGTTCAATTCCTGGACAGAGATCTCTTTCCTAATGGTGCATATAAAGATCTTTGGCAAGAAAAAAATGTGAAGGAAGCCTGCTTGATGAAGGGTTGTTTTATCATTCATAACAATTGGATTAGTGGGAGAAGGAAAAAGCTAGAACGTCAAGTGCCATCAGGTCTCTGGGAGTACGATATGAGCACAAGAATGTGTGTGCAGACGTGGCACAAGACAAAATTTGTATATTTTTGAAACAACAAAAACTTGGATGCTTTTGCTGCTTCTTGTATCATGGAAAACTTTGGTTTTGCCGGTTGAGGAGAATACAAAGAGATAATACTGTTGGGGGATATAATTTTCTATTTGCCCTTCGGAGTTATCACTTGATTTATTTGAGATAATGTTAAGTTCATAATGGCTGGCCTAGAGAAACAAAATATGTTTATTATGCTGGAGACCTTGTTTATATAGAGATATCTGATTGCAACTACACTCCTAGTTTTTCTGTTTCTGGTCCATGACGATCGTGATTGTTGTTGGGGGCTACTAAATGCTGGAAATGCTGAAGCTTTGTGATAACAATTCAAGACGACGCCTGAATACCAACAGAGAATCTGAAAAAACAAAAAAGTTGAAGGAAACGGATAATTTTAACCTGAGTTTACAACTTAAGGATATCACGGTGCGGATAGTCCATCCTGGTGGGAAGGTAGATATGTATGACTGTGCCATTTCTGCAGCTCAGATATTAAAGAACTATCCAGGAAGGCATGTAGCTCTGCCGGACTTTTTTGACCGTCCCCATGAATCTCTTCTCACTGCAGATGATATTCTATGGCCAGGGCAAAAATACCTGGTAATCCCATCTAGTTCTGTAGAGAAACTGAAGCACAGACACACTTATAAAGATAAACATACCACTGAAAGCGAGGAGCCCAAGTTGGACCGCGAAGAAGTTGTGAATGTTAACGGAGATTGTTTAGAGGACTCTATATGTCTGGCAAAGCATTTCTATGCCTCCAAAGAGAGATGGTCTGGTTGGTTATGGAAGAAAAGGCAGCAGGAGAAGAAGCCATTTGTACCTCCTATCCCGGCTCCAAAACCATGGAGGGATTCGAGTTGGGAACCTAATCTAGATTCAATAGAGGAAATTTCTCCATGAGTACCCTTTTCACCTGGTTCTTAAACCGTTTTAACTATTACCAAAAACATCTGGTATGTCAATTTTCTTATGCTGTTTTATCTGCAATGTTCTATCTTTTGCTAAGGAGAGAGAATGGTCATTTCCTATTGTGTTCTCTTTTCGTTCCTATCTCTCGATTTTTTGTGTCATTGTTTGTGTTGGTTACAAATGTTAGCTGCTTGAAAACAGCTGGATAGACAAGGAAGGAGAAACCTTTACGCCATGTAATATTCTGCTATTGTACACCATATAAACATTCACAGCTCTGAATCTCCAAGAAATAAAAGGATGTTTATATTTCATAGTTATGCCACAGTTTTTCCTGATTACATTATGCATGAATAGTGTGGTCAAATTTGGACAACATTAGATTTTAACCATTTTGTCAAAGTTTAGACTTGCTTGGACAAAGAATACAGACACTTTCAGACATTACTTTTCCTCCTCATTATCTGGTGTTCCCTGCACTACCTACCTTTATCCTTACCTCAGACTGTATATCTCTTTAATCATATTAATTAAATGGCCCTACTACCTGTACTTTCAGTCTATAAGATCTTAACTTTTAGTCTCTTGTTAATTGTTCAATGAGGTATTGACCTACTGGTCCCAGGTATGTGAATAATAGTTTCAAAATACAATGTGTAAGATCAGCAACCTGACATGGAAGTACGATCAGAGGCGAACCCGGAATTTAAGTTTTATGTGTTCAGCATTTAAGGTTCTCAGCATTGGATCCATTATATGGTTCAGATCTACTATTAGTTGCAACTTTTGCGAATTTCTACATATAAATTTATGCTCTGGTGTCGAAAGTACTGGTTCAGATGAGCTTGGTGTCAGTATATTTTACATCCACTTCTGGGTAAAATACAAGGAAACAAATCACATTTGCATAAATCCAACAGAAAATTTAGCAGCTCATATAATATCTTTTGGTTCCTGAACCACCTGTTTTATGTTAACAGTCACCATAGAGTAACTTGGGATGCTGTCAATATCAGTATCCTTGATTTGGTACTCAGGAGCATAATAAGTGAATTTGTGCTTTTTGAAGTTTATATTTACTAATTATTGAGATAATGAGGCGTAAATATTTTAGAGAAATTCTATGATGTCTATATTTGGTTCTACGCCCATTTGCAAATTTTGATGGTTGATGATACAGCTTGATTGAAAACTTCTTGTATGTTTTCAGAGTTTTTGGTAATTGTTCTGTGTTGTAGAAATTCACAGGTTGAGCCAAGACCAACCAACAGAATAGTTTAACAAGCAAAATTCATAGGAAAGCAAATTGCTCAATGGACGACAAAACAGATTTCTTGTTCTTCGTCCAACTGAATGGACTATCACTCTTGCTCATGGATCAATGAGATTCAAAAATTGCTGTTCTCAAATCACGATTGGAAGTCAATCTATATGATTTCCTAATTAATCACATACACCGAGAGGTTTGTGCTGTGTTGTCTGTTAATTTACACTCAGAGTATGTATGACAAGAGCTTAGTGAATATCCATGTGTAAATAACAGCAAAGGTAGCACCAGCTGGAATTGTCACTAACCAGGAAGTCGCAATCTCTTTCACTGTCTCTGCTCTTACACTGTTAAATCCTCGAGCAAAACCGACACCCATGACTGCTCCTACCAGGGTATGTGTACCTGAGATTGGTAAGCCCAGCTTGGATGCACACAAAACCACAGACGCGGCTGCAAACTCAGCTGCAAATCCTCTGGTCGGTGTTAATTCTGTTATCTTCTTTCCAATAGTTGCAATCACTCTGTATCCCCACATTGTTAGCCCTGCCACAATTCCAAAGCCTCCCCATGCTAGAACATCGTTTGGAATAACAATATCGGCTGAGCTGAGCCCACCCTGAAGAATGGATAATGCTGCAGCCAATGGTCCTATTGCATTGGAGACATCATTTCCACCATGAGCAAATGACATGAAGCAGGCTGATAAGACTTGCATATAGCCAAAAACACCATAAACTATTTTCAGTTGCGTTCCTTTAGGACCTGCAATATCTGAAAGAAATCCAATGTTTTTAGTGTCAGTAGTTTCTGGTTCTGGTTCTGGTTCTTTTGAACTGGCCTTCGCCAGGAGGTGGCCAAGTTGGCCTCGGATGATCCTGTGAACTGCAAACGCACCAATGGTGCCACAGGTTATAGCCTGGACAAGTGCTAGACTTAAAGTCTTGCTCAGAGGGAGAGCTACAAAAGAGATTCCGGTGACCCCAAGAAAGACAGAAATTGGTGCAGCTGCTGCAGCCGCTTGTCCTGGGTTCCGAGCACTGTACACAAACTAAAAATAGTAAAAGACAACAGGATTAGGAATTGTGAGTAGCATTAACCCTGAGGCAGAGTATGCACATCAAAAGAACGCACCCTCCGGATGCATTTATAGACAAGAAAGGACACCACTGCTCCCAGTAAAGGTGAGATCACCCATGAGGAAGTTACCCTTGCCAGTGAACTCCAAAAGACAGCACCAGCTCCCCCATAAACAAGACCAAAACCAACCATGGATCCTACAATACAATGTGTTGTGGATACTGGCCAACCATAATATGATGCAACCTGAGCAAGAAAACAAGGAGTTAACCAGAAACTTCATACAAAGGTACTTGACGAATTGCCAAATGGACTACAGTGTTTCATCTGTCACATGCATGATCAGACAGATGCAGAGTGATATAGTGGAGATCATCTGAACAGAACATGCATGGAAGACAGAGGTTCTAGCTTAGACTTATTAGCCATTCTTTAGCAAGTAGAGTCTCAACACTCAAAAAGTTATTCTATCGGGCAACTTAATGTTAGGGTAGTCTCAGTATTCCCATGAAATTTGAAATAAAGTTACATGTGTGTATTATCAAGAATTTATCATTTCAGGAGCTTCACAGAGCTTTCATGATCTGCAGCTTATCAAGCAAGAAAGGAACATGTGAAAACAACCAAGTAGTTTACATATGAAAATGTTGTGATGCTTACTATTTGTCAGTCCAGGCTAATAATACTACATTGATAGTCAAAAAACAAGTTTGTTAAGTAATTACTTATGCATTTCCCATAGTAATATAAAATAAAGTTATGTCAAGCACTTCCATAAAGTTTGTCCTTAGGTTTTTAGGATAATCCATGCGCCATCAATCCAATGGAGTAATTTCCTTTACAATGTTTCTTAGTGTTACTATTGAGGCGACATCTAAACAAATGCAGGCCTAGGTGTTTTAATTTTATCCAGTAACAACCTTGGGGTTGTTTGGTACGACGGATAAGGGATCATAATTCCAGGATAAAATGCAGGATTATTTTATGGGATAGTTACCAATGTATATGTATACATTCGGTCATCTGGCTTACCAAAAATGGCCAAAGTATACATTACATAATTTTCTGTTATTTTATTCCATAGTGGGATAACTAATTCCATGGATTCCTCCTACCAAACAACCTCTTAAAGGTCAGGTATTTCAGTGGGATTCCAATTCATTTTTTAGTTTTTAGTAGCTGTAATGTTCAATCCACTTCAGTTCTCCTGCTGGCACAGGTTTCAGGTAATTTCGCTCATCAAAACTTACGCAAAAATAGAGAAAAATAATCATCTAATACGTTGATCTCCATTCTCCAGGGACTTTTCTGACTTCATTAATCCCTAAGCCACGCTTAATTACTACTTGTTTAAGTCCTATATACTTACACAATTATGTCACTTGTAAAAGGTAACTGTACTTAAAAAAACATATTCATTGGTAATCTATACTAAAGGAAATGCACCTGCAACCATGTCCCTGCAGCAGCCAAAGAAGAAAGCAGACCAGCAAATAGTAAAGTATCTTTCCCTTGGAAAACATTAGCTACGAGAATACCCTTCTGCATTGTATTGGTGACATGTGTTCCCATTAAGAGTGCCCCTGAAAATTCAAGAACCCCAGCCATGATGACGGCTTGCCGGAGACTCAATGCCCCTGAACCAACTGAAGTTCCCATGGCATTTGCCACATCATTGGCTCCAATATTCCAAGCCATGTAAAAACCAAACAAGATTGTAAAATAGGACAACATCTTGTACTTGAACACCAATCCTTGACCCAAAGACTTCATGAAAAATGGCAAAATCAGTGCAGCTGATGCAATGCATATTGATATAGCAGATGCTGTCCTTGAAGATATGTGAAAAGCTTGTGCCATTCCAGGCAAGTCATCTTCGTTTTCAGAGGAAAGGGTATTTTCTTGGTGGGATTTGATTTCAAAATTCTCACTTTTTTTTTCACCATCTGATTCAGCAAAAGATGATAAGGCAGCAAAAGGGTGTGTAAAGCTGGGTTTTTTTGGCCTCAAAAATGAAAAAGAACAAGTTTGGGGCTTTAGTACAAGAAAATCTTTCTTGGGAAATTGAGTATCATTGGAAAACACACAAAGCCTCTGTCTTGAAAAGAAAAGATGAGAATTGGGAGCTGCTAATTTAGTAGAATTTCTAAGAGAAGATAAAGAGTAGGAAGAAGTCATGACTTAGATGGAATTTTTTGGTTGAAAAAACAGTGAAGTAGAATAAAAAGGAGTTGACCAAGGCAGAATCTTGGCCGTGGGATGAAGATGAAGAGGAAGAAAGAGGAAGAATTGTGACAGAAGAACTTACATAGTGTTTTTGTTCTCCTTCGGAATAAAAGCAAAGGGTGAGAATGGATTGGGATGCTAGATTTGGTTCTATTTGTAATGAGTGGTGATCATGCCTTCTCCAAGGGAACTTCATCTGCATGACCACTAGTTTTGCAACACTAAATTGGACACATTTTTCTTTAGAATCTGGTTTGATAGGTATTGTATTGATGGTAGGCTATAAATACAATCTTTTATTTTTTTTTTCTGAAATATTATATACTACGGTTCAATTGAGTTTGAGCTAATATATGATTAATTTATATTCATAACGCGTGTTTTATTGTGTAAAATGTATTTCTAAGATAACGGATGATATTGTTATCACTGACAGTGATGAAGATGGTATCACTAGTTTGAAGCAACATCTCTTTAAATATTTTCAAACTAAAGACATTGCATTGGCAGATTAAAGTATTTTCTAGGTATTGAGGTTGCTCAGTCTGGATCAGATATTGTTATTTGTCAATGCAAGTATGCCTTAGACATTCTTGAGAAGACAGGGATGATAGGATGTAGACCCATTGACACTTCTATGGATCTAAATGTTAAATTACTTCCAGGACAGGGGGAGCCACTCAGTAATCCTGAAAGGTATAGACGACTAGTGGGAAAGTTAAATTATCTCACAATGACAAGACCTGACATTTAGTTCCCTATGAGTATTATAAGTCAGTTTATGACTTCCCTTTGTGATAGTCATTGGGATGCAGTTGTTCGTATTCAAAGTCAGTGCCCGAAAAAGGACTACTCTTCGAAGATCGAGGACATGAGCATATCATGAGATATACAGATGCTGATTGGGAAAGATCATCTTTTGATAGGCGGTCTACATTTGGATATTGTGTATTAGTAGGAGGTAATTTGGTGTCTTGGAAGAGCAAGAAACAAAGTGTGATTGCTCGATCAAGTGCAGAGACAGAATATCGAGCAATGGCTACAACAACTTGCGAACTTATCTGGGTCAAGCAGTTATTGATGGAGCTAAAATTTGGTGAAGTTGATCAAATGGAACTTGTGTATGATAATCAAGCGGCCCTTCATATTGCATCAAATCCAGTGTTCCATGAAAGGAACAAGCACATTGAGATTGATTGTCACTTTGTCAGAGAAAAAATACTCTCAAAAGATATTATTACAAAGTTTGTGAAGTCAAGTGATCAGCTTGCTGATGTCTTCACCAAGTCCCTCACTGGTCCTCGTATTAATTATATCTGTAACAAGCTGGGTGCTTATGATTTGTATGCACCAGCTTGAGGGGGAGTGTTAGAATAGGAATAGGATTACATAGTCCTATTAAGAATTGGAATAGGAATAGTATGTTCTTTCCTGGTTGAATTTGGATTAGGCTGTATTGTCTATAAATAGGGTCTTTATGTAGTAATATAAACACACATATAAACACACAATTCAATAATATTTTTCTCCATATTTCTCACAGAAACTTCAAAGTCCAAGAAGATGCAATGAAAATTGTGTTTGAGTTTCAAGGACAAGAAGTATGCATAACATATAATAAATAAATTAATTAAAAATTTTTGACTTGCAAAATTGGCCTAGCATTATGCATTAGGCACGCTACTACTATATTGTTTTAAACTAATCTCTTTGAAGGTCAATTTTGGTTTGAAAGTGTGAGAGGAGGGTATTAATACTCCAAAAAATGCACAGAGGCGACGAGGGGATAGTGGTTGGAGGGGGTGGACAAAAAATGATCCAAGTGTCAGAGTCAATAGATTTTCACTACTTTTCACCGACTCTTTGATTCAATGGGAGGGTAAGGAATCAAATTTTGGTTATAATGATATTTAGAAAATTTTCTCTTTTTTTTAATGTCTTCTTTTTAGAATTCATTTATAATTTGAGATTGCAAACTAATTTATATTATATTAAAAGTGTGAAAGCCCTTAATAATGTTGTTTGAACTCAATAACAAAAACATATTTATAAAAATTCTCCCAGGCACCAATCCCAAGGTCTTCTTTTGAAAAGAAAAACCCCTCAACCAGACTCTCTCTCCTTCATCTCCGGTGGTCTTTCCGACCACCGAAAACCTACCAGCTTTGTCTTTCTTCCTCTATTTTCTTCTTTCTTTCTTTCCAAGCTTTAGACGATGGAGAATGTCATATACTTTGCAGTGGGCTTCAAGTCATTTGACGTCGAAAGGATCTCAGAAATGACAGGGATTTGGTATGAGTGGACTAAGAGAAGCACAAATGCCATTATAAGGACATCCTTCAGCAAGAGATCCATAGAATGGATAGTCCAGAACCTTAGAGAAGCATCTAAGACGCAAGGAAACGTAGTTCATAGATGGAATAAGATAGAAGCTTTGTCAAAGATCTTCTGTGCACTTAATTGTAACAAGCTTGAAAGATACATCAGCCTTATAAATTTAAGGGGAAAAAGAAAATCGGTTCTCATTATTCCAGAAATGACTTTCAACTCTGTGTGGGTGGTTTATGAAGAGAAGCTGGCAAGATTCATTAATGGACACAAGATGAAAAATGTCATTGAGGAATATAGGCTAATTGATAATAATACTCCTTATGCGAAGTTGGCCAGAAGCTTTAAGTGGGCAAACAGAGATGGAAAAGACTCGATTAGAAAATGGAGGAGTAATCAGCATTAAAGACTCCTTAATAACTCAAAATGAAGTTTTGAAGAGAAGTTTGGTGGGTGAATTTAATGTCTCTGAATTAAGAAGGTGGGCTTCTAGTCTCTGGAAACAAGCACACAACCTGAATACTTATGAAATGGGAAATGAATTATTTCTATTTGAATTTAATTCAAGAATGATACAGAACAGGTCATGGAGGGGGATTGGCACTGGTTGAAAACTCCAATAAAGCTGCAATGGTGGAATCCATTAAGTGGGAATATTGAGAAGAAGAATGGCTTTGACACAACCTGGGTGAAGATAGTGGGGCCTCTACTCCATTTGTGGACTCAGAAGGTCTTCAAATCAATTGGTGACCACTGCGGGCGATGGGTCGAAACAGAGGAGGAAACAAGTCTCTGCAACCATCTAAAATGGGCAACACTCAGATAAGTGGTGATGGCAGTAACATTCCTAGGGAGATAAGGATAAAAAATGATGGACTGATCTTCACGATGCAAACCTGGGCCGAAACTCCGACGAAGGTGGAGGCTGGAGAAGATGAACAACCAGATCTTGTAACCAACATATATGGGGGAAAATCCAATGGGTAAAAGGTCTCATGAGAGTATAGATATAGTGCAGGAGGAGAGAGGTAGGGTTGAGTCAAATCCTAGGGCATGTGAAATGGCAGACACTAGTGGATCCCAATAGTTTTTGTCTTTATCTAATAAGGCATAGACCCAATCTGTTGAAAGAGAAAAATTAGGCCCAAAAGACTCATTGGGCCTTGATCTTTCTAAAATGAATTTATCCTCACTTAAAAAGTCACGTAAGGGACACGAGGATTCACTTAGTGGACTTAAAAACATAAAAGAACTTGCCTCACAGTTCTTAGAAGGCTTCAAAGCCTGGGAGTTTTCTCCAGATTTAAATGCAAGGAATATCATGGCATCAAAAGCAACACTAAAGGAAAGTTCTAGCATACAAGTTAAGGAAATGATAGAATCCACCATAAATAATGACATGAGTAGATGAACTGAGAAGGAGAACATAATTATGGACCAGACTCCACCAGAAACAGGAGAGACAGACTTACTGATTTAGCAGACAACGGCTGCAGAACCAGGGGCCATATAGAATTCTGAATTGGAAACGATTGAAACTGAAGCACCAAGTTAGATTAACTCACACATACTAGAACTGAGCAACACGTATGGGGTATCCTTCGAGGGGTTTGAGAAGAAAACGTTGGCACTGCTCATGAGAATTGATGAGAGAAAATCAATGCTAGACAACAAAGGACAAGAAACAACCACAACAACTCCAAAGAGTAGGGGAATAGGAAAAAATGAACTTAAGAATCTGCAATCTAGCCTAAATAAAGAGGTGGATGGGATCAAAAATAGGGGGAGGGTGCTCAATTCAAAATTTAAATGAATCTAAAGCTTCTCTCATGGAATGTAAGGGTTCTTAACAACATCTCTACCAAGAATATTATTAAGACATGTTTGTAGAAATAGAAAGTGGATGTAGTCTGTCTTTAGGAGACAAAGTTAAATAATGGCATAGAGGAGATTGCTAAACAGCTATGGGCATGTAAATGGATGAGATGCAGTTAAACTGAAGCAAATATAAATAAGGGAGGAATCCTAATCATGTGGGATAGTATAATATGGGCAGGCACAAAGGTGGAAGAGGGGAATTACTCAATTACTTACAAGTTTGAATCAATAGAAAACTCTTTTTCGTAGTTCTTTACTGAAGTATACAACCCACATAGCAGAACTGAGAAGTTAGAGTGTTGGGAGGAAATATCAGTAATGAAGGAACTATGTGAAGGCCCCTGAATCACTAGTGGGGACTTTAACACAGTAAGACACATAGAAGAAAGAAGAGGGTGCACTAGAGTCACTAATATCATAACTAACTTCTCCAAGTGGATTGAAGACTTGGAATTACATGATCCAGAATTATATGGGAGAAAATACACTTGGTTCAGAGGACCCAATCACCAAAGTGCTGCAAGACTAGATAGATTCCTATACTCTATGGAGTGGGAGAAGTGTTTCAAAAATATCAAACAAAGCATATATCCTTCCCAGAATAGTCTTTGATCACAACCCAATACTTTTAGAATGTGGCAACTAGGAGAATTATAATCTTATTTCAAATTTAAAAATTGGTGGATCAAAGTGGATAGTTTCAGAGAGATGGTGCAGAGGTGGTGGAGTGACTTTATGATAGAAAGGTACCCTGAATACAGACTCAGCAACAAACTGAAGATGTTGAAACAAAAAGTGAAAGAATGGAGCAAACAAACCTTTAATGAAAGAATCAGAAGGAAAAATAACCTACTAGAAGAATTGCCTGAGTTGGACATAATCCAAGAAGAAAGAGAACTATCTGAAGATGAGGTGTTAATAAAAGCAACAATACTTGTGGAACTAGAAGTATTGGCAAAGGAAGAAAAAAGTAGCTGGAGGCAGAAATCCAGAGCTTTCTGGCTGAAACAAGGAGATAATAATACTAAATTTTTTGAAAGAGTAGCTATAGCTCATAAGAGATATAACACAATTGACAAGCTATCGGTGAGAAGTGAGGAAACCAAGGATCCTAAAGAAATTAAGGAAATCATGATTGAATTATATTCCAAGTTCTATACAAAACCTGAATCATGAAGACCCTCCTTTGATTTTAGAGGATGCCCAACAATCTCAACTGAAGAAAATGAGTAGTTGCAAAGGTCATTCATAGAAGAAGAAATACTATAGACCGTTAAGCAATGTAACAGTGACAAAGCTCTGGGTCCTGATGGTTTTACCATGTCCTTCTTCAAGGAGTATTGGGATACTCTTAAGGAAGATCTAATGCGCACTATCCTAAATTTCAACCAGAGGAGCTTCTTTGAGAAATCTTTTAACACTACTTTTATAACTTTGATCCTAAAGAAATCTGGGATAGTGGAATTAAAGGATTTTAGACCAATCAGCTTAATTGGAGAGGTATACAAGATCATTTCTAAGTTGATCACTGAAAGATTTAAAAAAATAATAAGGAAGCTGGTTGATGGACATCAAATAACATTCTTGAAAGGAAGGCAAATCTTGAATGTTGCGCTGTTGGCTAATGAAATGGTTGATTCCTGGGTAAAACAAAAGAAACTAAGCATTCTATGCTAGCCAGATATTGAAAGGGCTTATGATCATGTCAACTGGAATTTCTTGCTAAAAGTTCTAAAAGACATAGGCTTTGGAACAAAATGGATTTGCTGGATAAAGGTTTACATCTCAAATGTAAGATTCTCACTTATTATAAATGCAAGCCTGAAGGGATTTTTCAATCCCATAGAGATCTCAGACAAGGGGACCCTATGTCACCTTTTTTGTTCCTACTAACTATGGAGGGTCAGAACCACATGTTCAAAAAAACAAAGGAAAATGGTTAGGTAAAAGGATTTAGTGCTCAGATAGGGAGAGGTGATGATCTGTAAATCACACATCTTTTCTATGCAGATGATGTTCTGGTCTTTTGTAAAGAAGAACTGGCACAAATTAGACATTTAAGAGCAATCCTTACAATATTTGAGAGTATTTCAGGGCTTCATGTTAACTGGTCAAAAAGTTCCCTCTTCTCAGTTAATCAAGTAGGCAATTTACAAAGTCTAGTCGAGAATCTGGGATGCCAGGTAGTCTCTCTACCTACAATGTACTTGGGTTTGCCTCTGTGGGCCAAAAATAAGGAGTTGGAAGTATGGAGTGAGGTGATGGAGAGATGTGAGAAGAGTCTCTCAAGGTGGAAAAACCAGTACTTATCACTTGGGGGAAGGCTAACTCTAATCAAGTCGATTTTAGATGGGCTACCTACCTACATGATGAGTCTATTTCCAATACCCAGAGTAGTGAGGAAATAATCAACAAAATGAGAACCTT
The DNA here is from genome assembly GCA_025774065.1 of Solanum ossicruentum. Lineage (NCBI taxonomy): Eukaryota > Viridiplantae > Streptophyta > Magnoliopsida > Solanales > Solanaceae > Solanum > Solanum ossicruentum. The sequence continues at coordinate 7,138,137 of JAOTQR010000086.1, forward strand.
CTTTTGGCAAGGAACAAAAAAAAAAAGAGAGGCTACAACTTGGTGAAATGGGAGATACTCACTTTGAGCAGAAAACAAGGTGGTCTTGGCATGAGAAAACTTACCATTCAGAATAATTTCTTGCTACAGAAATGGTTATGGAGATTTTGTACGAAAATAGAACCCTATAGAGAAGATTCATAGCAGGGAAATACGACTTGTTTAGCCAATGGACTACTGGGGAGGTAATGGGGCCGTTTGGATGAAGTATGTGGAAGACCATTAAAAGGTTGTGGCCACATTTAAATAACAATATCTATATTAGTATATGCAATGGACTGAAAACAGACTTCTGGAATGAAATCTTGAAAGTGAAGGATAGCTTGAGGAACTTATTCCCAAATCTCTACACCCTAAGCTTACAAAGATCTACTATTGTCGCTCAAGTATGGAGCCAACAAGGATGGAATGTAATGTTCAGGAGGGCTTTGAATGACTGGGAAATTTAAGATATCTCCAGGCTAGTAGAGGTGTTAAACAGTTCACCAGACATATCTCAAAGAACAGATAAGCCAATTTGGAAGCTACATAGCAAAAGGAATGTATACAGTTGACCAATTTGGAAGCTACATAACAAAAAAATATACACAATTAAATCTTGCTACTGGAGGATGATTGTTAATCAGATAATGACTAACAAATGGCCTTGGAAGCTACTGTGGAAGACAAGAAGCCCATTAAAAGTAGCATTTTTTTTCCTGATTGGTCATAAGAAAAGCTTGCCTTACTCATGAGGCATTACAAAAAAAGGGGGATGCAGTTATGCTCAAGATGCTTCATATGTGAGCAGAAAGTAGAAGTAAATAATTATTTATTCATTCACTGCAAAACAACTTTAGAATTGTGGAACACGTTTTTGCGTATACTAGGGGTCAACTAGGTAATTTCAAAGACAACTATGGAGCTCCTTAATAATTGGATAGGAATTGACAATAGAGGGAAAGCTGAAGATTGGTGGAAGACTATCCCAGCATGTATATGGTGGACTTTATGGAAAGAAAGGTATGTTAGGTGTTTTGAAGGGCAAAAAGATAGTTCTCAAAAGCTAAAAATGAAATGCTTAAGTCTTTTGTTTTTCTGGTGTAAGCAAGATCTGGTAGGGGAAAACACAAATATAGTCAATTTTATAGGAAACTTGTAATTTCGTATATCTTTGTGAGGGTGTGTCCACCACCCTATGGGATGTAGGTTTCCATTACATCATCCTTTAGATGATGAATTATTTGTAAATTCAAAGTTACCCTTTTCTCAAAATAATAATAATAATAATGTTGTTTGAACTTTTTGCCCTTCGTTAAAAGACTCCTCTTTAGACAAAATCGCCTTTTCATCTTCTTTTTAAAATTATTTTATTATTATTTTAATAATGTTAAATGTAATAACATATAAATTGAGAATTTTTTTTTATTATAGTTAAATTCCTACGCAAAGAATCCTTTTCCAACTAAAATTAAATGTTATAATTAAATTCTTACACAAAGAATCCTTTTCTAAGTAAAATAAATTTGATCTAAAAGGAAAATAATTTAAAAAAAAAACACTTTCAAATAATATTTTTAAAAAATATTTAAAGGGGAAACTGTCCCGTGCTAATGAGAAAAGTCCTCTTTTGAAATTTTTTGGTTTGTTAATTTCTTCTTTTCCCCCTTTTTTTTTTAAAAAATAATATTCATAGAAATCATTAAAAATTCTTTGTTAAAGGTCTTCGGGTTGGTTGCTCCATCTAAAAGAAGTCCTCTTTTGAAAATATTTCACATATAGTTAATTGGTTTGTCAACTTTTTTTGGTTAGCATAATTACTTGGTTTGTCTCTTTTTTTTTTCTTTTTCTTGTATGACTCTATTATTTTAATAAAAATTCTTTTAATTTTACTATGAATCCTATTATATGATGAAAAATTTTGTCTTAAAAATAATAAAATATTATTTCCTATTCTTTTTTATTTATGACTTTTCTACTTCTATAAAAACAATTCAATTTTAACTTTTGATTCATCAATCATTCAACAATCAGCAACTCGACTTGCATCTTTTTAATTTACAATTGCAATCAAACATTTTCTCGCCTTGATTGATTGAGCATCTTTTTAATTTACAATTGCAATCAAAATTTTCCTCGCCTTGATTGATTGATTCATCCTCAAAATTTGACTATCAAATATTTTGTTAATAAAAATATGTAATATAACAAATTTAAATATAAAAAAATTTAGTAAAATTATGTTGGAAACATTAAACTACTTTTATATTTCAGAATCTTTTGTTACATTAAATTTTAGTCAATTAATTATTTAATTTCTAACTATTCAACTCTAAATTATTATTTTATGTTAAAAAACTATTATCATATCTATATTATAAGCAATTGCATTGATTTTTTTTTAACTTTGTTCTATTACAATAGACTAAACCATTGCATCAAACTGATAATATTTATTTAAAATTTTATTTACACGAGTATTGTATTTGATTTTCTCATCTTTGTTGTATAAAAATAGACTAAACTGTTGCATCAAACTAATAATATTTATTTAATTTTTTCTACATGAATATTATCTATATTTTAATGGCAACTATCATTTGTACATAATTTTAAATTGACGTGGCTCATACGTGCAGACTCCTCTTTAGACAAAATTATCTTTTCACTATTTTTCTTAATTTAATATTTGATCTTTTATTTATTTGGTTTCAGTATTCACTTTGAGTTAGAATTTCTTTATATTTAGAATTGACTCTTGAGTTAAGACTATTCTATATAAATAATTGTCTAGATTATGAAGGAAAAATGTTATTATTTTTCTAATATTTAAGACTTTGAAATTAACAAAAACTTTGATTATCAAATAATTTATGAATAAAAGTATATAATATAACAAATTTAAAAAGAAAGAGTTATTAAAATTACGTTGAAGTTTCCTTAAATAATAGTAATAGTAGTAATATAGTAATAATAGTCCAATAATAATAGTAATGATAATAGTAATAGTGGTAATAATAGTACGCTCGGGCATCCACACTCTAAGCCATAAAAGTAAAACTTTTAATACAATAGAATTTTTTATAGATTGATGACTTTATGGAGGAAAAGTGACCTGTCAGAACTTGATACTATTTATGTTGAGCCCATGTGTCTAGCGGTTCTAACTGCGAAAGGGACGCCCCACTTCAAACAACAAGAAGGGGCTTAATGTCACAGCTTGCTAGTCACTAAGACAAAGCCAACATCGTAGTACCATTTTCGACTTCACCATCTCAGAACCAAGTCAAGAAACTATAAAAAAAATTTCTTTATATTAAAAATGAGTCTAGATTATTACATAATAATCATAAGAGAGAAATTAGATATTCGAAATAGACACGAACTAACTTGGCCGTACATAATCACGACTGGGAAGGGATAATAGTATTAAACTTCAAAAATTAAAGAAAATAAAATATTACTTATAGTGGCCGGAGTTGATAATCGGAATAGTACTTCTATTTACTTAAAAAAGAAACTATTACAAAACTGAAAGTCTAGAAAGAAGGGAGAGTTTTGCTAGAGAGAAGGAAAAACTAGAAAATGAAACTTGAGAAAATTTTCACAAGGGAGGTCTATTTATAGAAAGAAAAAGAATCTATACATAGTATAACGGGGCACACATACGAGTCCATGTATAATATTGAACAGTGTATCTACTGTTCTCAACTAGAAATCTGCTGTAGTGGCGACTTTCCTATAGCACATTATTACCAACTCATCATATAGCACGAATTTTATTTTATTTTGTCATGTCTTGGCAGAACTTGTCGATATCATCGATCTCTTTGTCTGTTAGGTCTTTATCACTTGGAATGGACTGAGCATCTTCCATATTAATTCTTCCTTCATTGGACATATTACCTTTTTTGAACAACCCGATTGAATTTAATAAATCATGTTTAACTTGATTCATGTATTTGGCTATTAGCTCAAGTTTATCTTGTTCTTGATCTTGCAGGGAAATTCTCCGAGCAATTCCTTTGACTGATGTATCAATCAGTGGACTAGAGGTTGAAGCGTATTCTGTAGTAGTAGTATGGATTTGATCAAGTAATTCTTGTCCGTATAACTTTTTTGTTGAGCGATCTGTGTTTATTGACTTATCCCAATAATTATTAAAGAATACTCTATATAAACAAGGTACTTGATTTTCGGTATATCGAATTCTAGGGCCCATTTATGAATCCATAGGATAGAAAATTCAATGATGAAATATATTTGACCTAAATTTTTTGGGCAATAGATATGATCTGCTTGGTATAACTTGGTAAGTTTTGGAGAAACTTTAGCCCAATTTTTGTATAACTGGTTAAAGGCAATCCAAAAATCCATTTGGGATATTATCTTTGAACACATGGGAACACACCTTTATGAACCAAGTGTGTTTGTGACGTTCATTAGTATAGTAAAACACCATATCAAATGCATCGATATAATCCCAATAAGTGCAATTTACTTTGGCCTAGTATAATTGGCCTTTCTGTCGAATGAACACCCCAGTCTTCCATAGATATAATCTGCTTTATTATCATCTTTGAGAAGCTATAAACTGTCTCAGTGGTGTTATATCCTTGAAAGTGCTAGAATTCGACACTTCCTGTACTGACTAGCACATTTTCATAAAACAATCGGGTTTTGTATGACTTACCCGAGAAATATAAATTAGCTACCAAATATTTTTGGAGTATTCTCCATGGCTGATTTTGTCTCTGAATCTCAGAGTTTTCCACAAAAATATAATCTTCTTTTTGTCATGTTTTTCATAGTTCTTGATATCATCAAGATGGTCGAGACTAGCGACTGTAGCAAACGTATTACTTTGCTTTTTTTGCGACTCTAAATATGCTTGTAATTGTTCATATAATGGACTATCTTTTGGAATATCTTCTAGGTGAATAGAAGGAGATGAGGATGAAAATGCTTTTCCTCTAGATACTGGGCAGTTTATCAAACTCCTTCCTCCCAACCGTATAACTGGTCGAGTATTTCTTGAGGATGAGGATCCGTATGTGTCACGACCCAACCCAGGGGCCGTGACTAGTGCCGATAGGGCACTCAGACAAACACTAACCCGAAAACCAGACTAT
>JAOTQR010000086.1:7146358-7178778 GCA_025774065.1 Solanum ossicruentum
AAAGTTGCATTGACTAACTGCTACTTCACAATTGAAAGAAGCGCAGACAGTTTAAAGAGTCATTTTGCTTTATTCCAGCATACCCCAAAGCCAAAAAATAGTAAATCTTTGGCTCCATCCGGTTGTGAAAACTTCATAATAACCTAATATTTTTATTTTATATAAATTTTATAAAGAACATCAACCACCGTAACAAGAAGCATTAAGACAAATAATCAAGGACTACACTATTATCACTAGTCACGGAATAAACATAATCCACATAGTACATGCTCTAACAACAATAACCATATACTTAGTCATTCAGACTCCATGCTCGAAAGCCTAAACACAATCTCTCCTATAAATAAACATTATATTATGTAACGAAAATACATTTACAACTATTAAGAAGGAGGATCTCGCCAACCTAAGTGCCAAGACGATATTGAAAGGCTCTTGCAAGCTTAAAATTAATTTTTTGTAGCCTTCTTTACTCTAGGATCCCTTGTTTTCCTTATTCCCAAGTTTAGAATAGCCCTTTTTAGGGTTACTCGGGTGATTCTCATCTATTTTAGCACCCAAGGGACGAGAGAGAAAATAAAAATTCACTATCTTTTGATTCTATCCCATTGATCTAACCATAGAGGTTTCATCCCTCCATAACGGTATCACTGTGGCATAATAATTTTTGCATTACAGAATTAGTTCTGTTATGATAGAATGGTATCTGTCCAGATTAACTTAGATCATAAATATTTTACCCCACCTAAATTACAACAGTCTGGATCATTACGATAGATACAAATTTACCCCTTATTCGCCCCTGAATGATAAGTGGAGGACTAGGCACGAGTAGGTTAAAAAATTCTCTAAAGATAATGGGATGACTCATCATCATAACAAAAAAAAGACCACATAGACGAAGGCTTAAGCACAAAATTACCTAGCCAATGTTTAGGTTAGGAAGAACAAGACAAAATTATAAATATTTTCCTACTAGTTGCCATGTCTGATCTAATATGGCAAGATAACAAAGGCAGTTTAGATAGGGAAAGGAGTGGGTTATTCCCATCTCCTCCTTTACCACCACAACCTCCTAAAACATCTCTCTATTACCTTATTTTGAATATCAAATTTAAGGCAATGCTCTCATTTTCTACTCTAACTATTTCACATTTTATTTAACAACTATTACATGACACAAACAATAGAGTAGAATAACTTTGGAGTAGTTTTTAAAATATTTGAATGGGTCATTTGATTCTTGAGTAATAACATAACATAAATCCTTCTTTTATGCTTATAATGTCTCAATCAGAGTTTGGGTGTAAGGGTCACGGGAAAGAAATAGGCTGAAAGATTGTGAAATGAGTGAGGAGTTAAATAGTATTCTTAGCTAGACACTTAGATTTAGGCACTATCTAGAAGTAGTAATGATATAAATTTTACATCAAAGGTAATAGAGAACTTTAGGAACATTAAACAGAAGGGATATTTGTAAAAAAATTAAGTTTTTGAGTGATAAGATATCATGAATGTACCCCAGAAGTTTCATTCATTATAAAGGCCGTGATGACGACCTAGATCCCGCTGTGGTGGCTTCCGTATGGCGAGATACAAAATGTCATGCTGAAAGACCGAGGGACAATGGTCTCGCTCCAATTAAACAATCATAAATTCTCCAATATCTAAAAAATTTAATCCCACCTCCATCACATGGTATCTCATTAACTATCCATTATCACTATTACATAAATCATTACTCAATCAACGTACAATCATCAAGTCAAATAAGGTCTGATATTGAAATAAATTTTGGTCACCTATCACGACCCCAAATGGTGATATGTACACTTGCACTAACCATGCTATAGAAGAATCATGACTATAACTCGACTAAGCAACTATCAAGAAAATAAACACTAAAAGATGTGAAAATAGGCTTAGATATAGTTTAAGTTCAGTTCTCATAAACACAAACACAAAAATTTAAGCAATGTGCAAATAACCCTCTCTAGAACTTAAAAGTCATTGTACAAAAGATCAAATTGTCCAATATAACTAGATATAACCCCAGAAAATCATAACAATAAATAATCAAAATATATGAGTCCCAAAGCAAATAGACTAGCTAAGAGAATGATGAATTCATAGTAGTCTGAATGGGGCGTCTCACCCTTTGATTTGATAGCTCACTGCTCTCCTAACTAAGATATGACAATAACCTCCTGAAGATGTCTTGTACTCAATAAAAAAGGAGCAAGTACAGTATCAGTACACATAACAATAGTGTATTGGTAGGATTATGCGTCTATTTTAATAAGTAAAATATAAATAAGCAATCATAATGTAGTAAACCACACATTAAGAAAGTCATCAAGTTACCAATTCATGTTAAATACACTCAGTTTCACAACATCAACTTCAAATGCAAAAAACAATAATGGTTCTCTCATAGAATCCATATCCAAACTGTTAGTGTGTCAGAACATGCCAACCAATCCAATAATTTATTATAATATGAAATTCAATCTAATTATATCTCAAAATGTGATACCTGATTCACTAATATATCAAAATATGACATCCGATCCAATGATATATCAGAACGTACCACCCAATCCAATAATTACAATGACAATCACAATGAATGCTCTATAAACTTGTCCAATATAAGAAATGAGTTCATTACATGCAAGTTTAATTTTAAGTAGTCATTTATTAGGTTTATTCCCTTTTTCTCTATTCTCAAAACATGCATGTAATACTATTCATGTAGATAAGAAGCACATATAACATGAACGAGAATCAAAGATCATCACCTACCTTGAAAAAATCTTGAAAATCTCTAAAAATATGAATCTTTTACTTTTTTAATATTTTTGTTCAATCTTTTTCTGAAAAATAAAAAGTTACAAAGAATCAAAAAATCATGGCCTATGATACCTGGATTATCAGAATTGTAACTCTTGCCAACTTTTATAATCATCTCCCCTGATTAGGTTTTTTTCCACCATTGATTCTTAGGCTAAAAACTTTTTCAAAGAGGATTCTCCTGGATGTCAAGGTATAGTAATCAAATTACAAGTTAGAGGAATGATTAACTTACTTTTATCAATTAAACAGGTGGAAGATTGAAGAAAAGCTGCCTTACATCGCTTCTGATCTGTCAAGATGCAATGGGCAAAATAAAAGTAATTTTGAAATTTTGCTAACATAAATTCACAACTATCTCACCATGGAGGCAGCTTATCTCACCATGACTACACCTCCATAGCGGGAATAATCCTTTAGTGGTTGATTATACAGAGTTAGAATTCAAGATTTACATCCTGAACTTTTATTTTGCAACACACCCTCAAATTATGATATTCTAAAATCAATCTATGCACCACAATTAATTCCATGAGTTTTACTCGCTTGAAATTAATTTCAAGAATTTTACTCGCTTGAATCAAATCATTTTTGTCGCGTTTTAAAATCCATAAACCAAACTAAAATAATGAAACTCGATTTTCAACCTCAACATTTTCAAATTTTTTGGATAAATTATTCATAAAACATATAATTAACTTGTTCTTTAAATATTTATTTAGTTCTAAAAATACAACTATCTAAGGTGTTTATAAAAAAAATAACAAAAAATACAAATGAGTTGTGATAGTAAAAATATACAACATAAAATAATAATGCATGAACTTACATAAAATAGTTATTGCATATAAAAAATCATAATGAAAATGATCATGATTTTTTTTGTAATAATTGTTAGATATTATTACCAGAACATTAAGCAGTTACAACAAAAAATACATCCAAACTCTTGATGACCTAAGAAAGGTGACTAACCATCAAACCTAAAGAATAACTAGTTAAAAACTTAGACTATGTATGAATTCTCTATGGCTATTTTCTTTTTTTGTTGTACTAAGTATCTCTAATGTAACTTTTATATTTTTCCTGATTTATGTTGCAACTACATCAAATTGTAGATATATTCCTTTAAATTATCTCCAATTCTGAGTTCACCAAACATTTTAATACATGGCCATCCATATTGATGCAAGTATCTTCTTCTTAATTCTTAGTAACACTTGTGCTACATCTCCTTCAAGCAAAGTGATTTTGGTCCATGATTTCAAGCCATTTTTCACCTGCTTTGTCCATTCACAATGCCAAAATTAATGTGTTATTGATTCCTAATTCTACTTTTGACATAAACTACAATTAGTATTGTCAAGAGGTATGTTCAATCTCTACATCCTTTTCTTCTTAAGTAGTCTATTTTGTTTCTAATCATATAATTACTATGTGCTTTGGTAAAGCTACATCATTCTAGATCAAGTTAGTAATATTCCATCTTCTTTACCCTCCTACTAATGATAAGAAACTCTGTATGATTGAGTAATTTCCACGAATTGTTAGGATATATTTATTATGTACATATAATGCTTCATACTTTTTTTTATAATGAATGTAGCTTCCTCTAATACCAGCTACTATAAGGGATGTTTGTGCGTCCAAATGTTCTCAGAAGACTTCATATATGGCTCATGTACCCATTTGATCCATAGGGACTCTTTTTTTCACAATTAGTTGCTATAACAATTTGCCTACTAAAGCTATGTTCTAGAGTCTACAATTCTTGATATTTAATCCCCCTTCCTTCTTTGGTCGACACACTATATCCCATGCTGCCAATGATACTTTCATCTTATATGCAATTGTACCTTATAGGTACTCTCTACACTTTCTATGTACCGTTTTAAAGATACTCTGAGGCAATATGAAAGTAGAACCCCAAAAACTATATATTGAGAAAAAATAGCATTCACTATTTGGATCCTTCCTTTATAGGACAATTGCTTGGGATACGACTTTGTGATCCTGAAGGTGATCTTGTCCACAAGCTATTGATATTTCAGTTTACTTCACTTTTTAGAAGAATGGGATAGTATCAAATATCTGATAGGAAATTCTCCAATAGAAAAATTTGTCTCTTCTAATATTTGGCTTTTAATTGCTTCATCCATCCCAGCTAAAAAAATACTTAAATTTTCCATGTTAGCCTCTAAATCAGTTACCTCACTAAAGTGAGTTAATGCTTCCATCACTTTATTAGTGGACTTCATTATTCCTTTACAAAATATCATCAGATCATCTGCAAATAACAAGTGAGTTAGACTAAATAATTTACACATAGAGTGAAACTTGAAATCAACTAAGTTGCTCATTGTCTTTAAAGTTCTAGAGAAAAGTATTCCATGAATAACATAAATAGGAGAGGGGTCATTGGATCCCCTTGACTCAAATCTCTCTTGTCTATAAAAAAATCATTAATCTTCCCACTCACAATGACTGAAAATCATAAAGATGTGACACAAGTCATAATCAATCTGGTAAATTTCTCTAGAAAGTCATAATCCAGCATAACCTCCTCTAAGAATTCTCAACTAATCATATCATAGGATTTCTTGTGATCTATCTTCATTAGGCATCTGGCAGAAGTTTTACTATTATAGTGTCTCAGTAAGTCATGACATATCAAAACATTATTCATTATTGACTTGTCTTATACAAAAGCTACTTGATTCTTATCAATAAGGTGATTAATAATAGGTTTTAGTCTAGTATAAATCATTTTGAAGATGCATTTGTATAGCATATCGGAACAAGAAATTAGCCTAAATTGGCTAGCAGATTATGACTTATCCACCTTTGGTGTAAGAGCAATAATGATAGAGTTTATCTGCTTCAATAACTTACCATTTTCAAAAACCCGTAACATGCCATCACTGATATCCTTATCCACAATATTCCAAGCTGCCTTGTAGAAATCACTGTTATAGCCATCAGGCCCAGGACTCTTGGTCTTTCTTATATTGAACACTTGCCTCTTAACATCCTCAAAGTCAAATGATTCTATTAACCCAATCTATTGATTTAATGAGATAATAGGATCATCTTTTATGACATCCTGTACTACACTTATTCTGCTCCGTGTCTTCCTCCGCAACAAATCAGTGTAATAATCAATATAGACTTTAGCTATCATAGTTGAATCATATTGCTACTCATCCTGGTCATTCTTAATCTAAGTACTATTTTATAGCAGTATTCTATTCTTAATAATAGAATAAAAGTAACTTGTGTTTCCATCTTCCAACTTTAGCTATATTACTTTACTTTTGTGCTACAACAATACTTCAGTCAAATATGAGGATCTTTTGAATTTCTGACATTTTCTTAGCTCCTCCTGCTATTAGGTTATATTTAAAGGGTATGTTTGCAATTTCTTTTGGGCATCAAGAAATGACAATCTATCAACTTGTCCCTCTGCCACTATATTTTGAAAATGTTGAATATCCAGTTCAATCAAAGAGTTCCTTAATAGTTTCAACCTTTTCACAACTTGGAACATTTTATAGCCTAGTTTCTTGTCTTTTCATCCGATTTTCATATCATTAAGAATAGTAGGGTGAAGTCTCCATACATTAGAGTATTGAAATTGTCTTGTTATCTTAGTTTTTGTTCCTTTTACTGCCACTTTTGCTGGAAAATGATCACTACTTTCTTTAGGAAAGAAAATTGTTCTTGTTTCAGGCATTGAATCCATCCAACTTTAGTGAATAAATAATCAATCTATATTAGAAAATACTCATATTTTTCTTTTTTTCATTCCAAGTAAAGTAATTGCCTCTATGTGGTAGTTCAGTCAATTCATATTCTTCTCAACAATTTTGAAACTCCATCACTTCTGTCCATATCATTGGATTATATTCAATTTTATCTGTTGTCTTCAAAACTCTATTGAAGTCCCCTAATACTAACCAAGGCTTACTACAAGTTACATGATGATCCATCAAGCTTCTCCGTAATTCCTTTCTTTCTTCCTATGTTATGAGCATACACAAAGAATAAGTGAAAGGTTACCTGTAATGATATGTATTCGACTTCAGATGTTATCATTTGATCCGTCATTGTTATAGGCACAACAATAAAGTAATTTGGCCTGCATGTAATACAAATTCTACCATTATAATGGTTGAACAAACTTGTAACAAATGACCATCCTCCAAACATGTTTGTGGAAATTTTATCAATTTAATTTTTTTTTTGGTCTCTAACAAACCTGCTGAACCAACTTCCTTGAAGCTTAGCCTCCTTTTGCTTATTAGGCGTATTTATCCCCCTAACATTCTAACTCAGTAGGCTAGCCATCCTTATAATGAGGAGTAGAGCTACTATCCACATTTCAACAGTGCCTCTACTCATGTCTGGCTTGATCAGTACCTGGAATAAATTAATGCTAATCAACTTATCCTCCTATACTTGTTGCCCTTTATTCCTTCTTACTAGTGTTACGCATCCATCCTGGAATAATTGGTTCCTTTCCTTTATTGTAATTTGCATCTCCGATTGTATTTCATTCCTCTTTTTAGTATCAGCCTTCACATATTTTACCAATCCTCTAGTTATTTTCTCTTTCCTAATTGTTCCCCCATGGCTTCCACTTGATGATTTACCAAAATAGGCATTTTCTTGTTCATGCAAATATTTTTAGCATGATCATATTTGTTGCAATAGCTGTACAGGGTAGGTTTATAATCATATGTGACTTTTTGCGCTATAACAGTTCCTTTTTCTAATCTATACTTTATTACATCTGAAAGCATTGTACTCATCTTTACTTTCACTAGCAAATCTGACAAAATTCAGACTGTTCTTCCTTTGTGCATTTTGGTCCACCATCATTGGCCTACCAATCAAACTATCAATTTTGCGTAATCCCTTGGAAAATCCTGGAAATTTGATCCATTATCAGAACCATATTAATATCATTCCTTATAAACTCCATATCTGGTGACCATGCTTTAACATAAGTGACTTATTGTCAAAGTGATAAATCCCACCTACTATCGCATCATTTTTCCTTACAATTTGAGTCAAATCTCGCTAGAATGACTACATTCTTTGGAATTACCACATTATTAATATAATACTTCCCCTATAATCTTTGAATATAACCATTGATTACATTGAAAGGAGGGTAAGATCCCAGAACATAGCATACTATAGTATTTTGCTAGTACTCAACTTCTGATTCTATGTCATCTAGATAAATTTCTACTATTGTTTCATCACCATACTTTGTAGGAGGAACATATCTTAACTTAAAATTAGCATTTGATATCTTAGATATGTCAAAATTATCCCTTACTGATCTTTCCTTTTTTGATATATTCTGCTCCTCATCTACTTGAACAGCCCATGATTTCACACCACTACATTGCAGATCTGAGTTGTCTTTGGACATTGGGGTGCATACTACTTCCTTCCAAAGACGATTAGCTTGTTGTTGTTCTTGCTCAGCAATTTTTTATGCTCTCAATATTGTTTCATTGATTTAAACCCTCTAGAACCCGATTTGCTTAATCTACTTCCTTGCTCACCTTTATTTGATATTCCTTCTGCTTATCCTTAGCACTTAGACTTTGCCCTACTGTTTCTGTTGCTTCTAGCTCCTGAGTAATTGGGGTTTTATTTACCATTCCTTTTCCTGTATTTGCCTTCAACGCCCCACCATTGTCCTTCATTTGTTTCCCCTATGATTCTTAGTACTCAAAGCTTTTGTTTCCGTCATCAATAATGCCTTCTGTGAATGGATGCAAGCTCTCTTCCCCATTTCAGGCATAGGTTAGGCTAACGTGCACCTAAAGAGAAACAAGCCATCATGAAGAAATATCTTAAAATGATCACGATTTTAAAGAACTAACTAAGTCTAAAAGTACTCCTTCTATCCCATTTTCATGTGGCACCCTTTCTGTTCAATCCATTCAAAAAAAAGGTCACCCAACTTTAATTTAAAACAATTTAACTTTAAAATTTTCTTTTTTAACTCTTGATGAAATGATTCTCAACCATAAAAACATTTAAGAATTATTTTAGACCACAAGTTATGAAAGTCTTTCTTTTTTCCTTAAACACTATGCCAAGTCAATAGGTTCCATATAAAAGGGTGGAGGAGGTAGTAATTACATGATTAAACATTTTAAAAGAAACTAAAATTTGATTATGCATTTGAATTGTCTAAACAAATCCAAAACTAAATAACAAATATTCAACATTATTGTCATTCTTTAAATTGATTTTTTTGTTAGCATTAATATAGATTTGACCTTTATTAGAGTTATTAATATCTACAGATTATAACATTTATTGTACTATTCAAAAATCTAAATCAAACTTCAAAAAATATGTTAATAACAACAACAACATACTCAATGGAATCCCACAAGTGGGGTTTGGGGAAGATAGAACGTACGCAAACCTTACTACTACCCCATAGAGATAGAGAGGCTGTTTTTTGGAAACTCTCATCTCAAAAATCCATAAGCAGAATAAACTAGATATGAAAGAAAAGAAGGAAGAGAAAAGGAAACAAAAAGAGCGACTAATAACTAAAAACAAATGATGGTATGCAAATATAATAAAATTAACAGATATAAGATGGGATAATGGCAACACAAAATATAAAGGAACGACTAAACCTACTACCCTACTATACCCTACGGCAGACATCAACCTAACCCTACTAACCTATTAGCCTGTCACTCTAATTTGCAACCTCCACTCCTTCCTATCTAAGTTCATGTCTTCGGTGAGATCAAGTTTCACCATATCTTGTCTGATGAACTCCCCTCGATACTTCTTTGGTCTACCTCTATCACTCCGTGTAACTCCTAAACCCAACCTCTCATATCTTCTAACAGGAGTATCTGTACTTCTTCTCTCCATATATCTAAATCATCGCAGTCTGACTTCTCTCATCTTGTCAGCCATAAGGCCAGCTTTAGCTTCTCCCGAATGGTCTCATTCCTAATCTTATCACTCCTGCTATGTCTATACATCCATCTCAATATCCTTATCTCCGCGACCTACATCTTTTGAACATGTGAATTTTTGGTTGGCCAACACTCCACCCCATATAGCAAAGACGGTCTAACAACCATCTAGTAAAACTTACCTTTAAGTTTAGGTGGTATCTTCTTATCACATAATACTCCAGAGGCAAGTCTCTATTTTTTCCATGCTACCCCAATACTATGTGTGACATCATTGTCGATATCACCACTACTCTGGACGATGGACCCAAGATATTTATAATTTTCTCTCTTGGGAATAAAATGAGTAGCAAGTCTCACATTAATGTCTGCTTCATCTCTCGCAACATTGAATTTGCACTCCAAGTATTCTATTTTGGCCCTGCTCAGTTTGAACCCTTTAGACTCCAAATTTCACGACCCAATCCTAGGGTCTAGATGTGACACGGCGAATGGGAATCTGAAGGGATCCAGACAAGCCTCTTAGCATATCAATCACACATCCTTGGTCGCAGAAGCATAGTAAACAACATCAAGAGAGTATAAATAAGGGTAAAGGGGCTAAGGAAAGTCTTTAATAGCATAAATCACAGAAAAATCAAAGCTCAAGCATAATTACATCACTTGTCCAACAACATGTCTAAACAGAGAATGGTCGAGATCCAAGACACCTTCCAGGCTCACCCTCATAGTATCAAGAGTTCAACATGAAGAAATAACATAAGAAAAAGTAGTGTAGCTAATGTCCCTGAACTTGAGGAATCACCAAAGCTTATCTTCAAGATGTCCAAAACTAACCATAGAGTATGATCGTGAGGGGTTCCAGTTCCTACATGGTAACATCATGTAGGCATAGACTATACATTAGCACGTTTCAATGTACTAAGTATGTAGGATGCAATCTAACAAGTGATAGGAAACATAATCAAAATGCATAAGCATAAGCAAGAGATAGTGTAATATCAATATGACAGGCATGATCAATGCTTGAAGTAAACATGCTTAGCCATAATCAAGGAACATAAATTTAATGTGGAATATATGTACGTCTGAACCTTACACCACCATGCTTGAGATAGCCCATATAGCCACCCACTCACCTTAGGGTATAACTTTTTTGGATGGTGTTATCAATGCCCCTACCTTACGATATAGTCTTTGTTAGGCAACATAAGACGTCCCCTGCTTTACGATATAATCTTTTAGGTAGGATCCAAGAATTATTTTACCTTATGATATAATCTTTTCGGTAGGAACCATGAATTGTACCTTACGGCATGACCTTTTTGTAGGTATTATAGGATGTCTTTACCTTATGATATAATCTTTTCGGTAGGAGACATGAGTCATTCTACCTTACGGCATAGCCTTTTCAGTATATCTTATAGAATATCCATATCTTAGATATAATGTTTTCGATAGGAGTCATGAAAATAGCTCATCAAACCATCACATTCAAGTATCAAGAAAGAACTTCTCATTTTCTTAAGAACACAACAAACATGGGAGCCCAACAATTCACTTGCAATGCCGTAAGTACTTTGCATGAATTTAATACCCATATATACATTCCCGTAATCATCATAAAGTCACTTGACTCGTAAGACATATAATAGATCATCAATTACTCAAGAATTTCTAATCGGATATTCTATCAAGCACTTGGTGGGTGTGTAATGCTAGTTCAAAATAATGCAATTCAAGAGTGAAATCATGTGAGAAAACTTAATGTAAATCAACTCACCAACACTTGGTAACACTCTAATGCAATATACATTGAAACCCCTCATCAAATCTCATAATAGATTATAGATTCAGAGCTCAAAATATGCTTAAACAGTCAGCATTTTATGAAACTCCAACATAGTTCATAGTCAAATTCATAATAAAAAGTACTCATAGATAAATCAACTTGAAAACATGCAATTTGCATAAGAAGGAAGGTTGGCGCACCATAGGTAAAAAGAACCCACATACACATACCTCAACTTTGGGAATTTCCCTGATGAAGATTCGAATGGAAATTTGAAGCTTGCATGAATTACTTTAGATTCGAAAATGAGTTTGGGACACTTGAATTTGAGTGAAATATTTAGCTAAGTGTTAAAAAGGGTTTTGGGCAATGTCTTGAATGATATGAGATTGAAAAATTACTAAGTATAGGTGTTTTTACGCAAAGGAAGGCTTAGGACCAATTCCCCAAAGCCTTAGGCTGAAACAATACAACTAGCAACAAAATACACGCCTCTGCAATAGGTCTGCGTCGCGCACCCTCATTGGAATTGCAAAGTTTGCGAAATTCATTTTTCGCTACGGGTCTTCTAAAATTCGAGTTATATCCATTCCCCACTTAATTTTTCCCCTGATCAAGAATATGAACTTGGATTTTTGATTTAATGTACGAATTTTGAGATATATGAAAATTACAATTATGGATATTTTTGAGACACATTTTCGGGCACTTTTTGGGCCGTTTCAATATCTCCCCCTTGGGAATATTTGTCCCGAATGTCGAAGAAGCGTATATGAGAGAAGTAATCATAAAGATTTCAGCTCGACATGAATTCAAAAAATACACTTAAACATCATTTTCAAAAATCTCAACATGAATGTTAAAATTACCATAAACGCGTTAACATACACATAAATGCATGCAACATGATCTGAGGGATGAAACTTAGGACTTAAAGTCATAGAAAGGACTTGGTTTGCTATATCAAGTTTGAATCGAATGTAAGATGTACGGATATCATTTCTTCATGCCCGCTCCGACTCCCCAAATAGCACTTTCAACTTATTGATTCCTCCAAAGAACCTTGATAGATGTTACACCTATGATCCTCAGTCTTTTCACATGTCCACATAACCTTTCCACCGAAACCTTCTCATAGGTCAACTCATCTTCTATAACACCCATAACTTCAAAGAGTCATAGGTCAACTCATCCTCTCAACCCTATCCATTCCCATAGGCAATACCAATTCACAAGCAACTTGATCGATTCTCCTTAAAACTCTATAAGGACCCACAAACCTCGAGCTCAATTCCCTTTCTTGTCAAACTGGATCACACCCTTTACGGGTGGGACTTTTAAGGAGTCTAATCATCAACACAAGCACACATAGCCTACCCAAGTACCTAATAACATCATCTCCCCCTTGGGAGAAAACCTCCACCTCACCACCTTCCACCAGAGCATTTAGCTCTAGCAAGGCAGGTTCATGCTCTTGCTCTAACTTGACCCCTTCAACCAAATACAATTTTGGAACCATCAAAATCACTACACTACCATTCTCAACTTCCTCCAACCTCATTCCCAACCTAGCCAACCGGTGCGCTTCTCTAACCACCTCCTTGATACCCATAATTCAAACTTATCACATTTAGCAAAGAATCTCTCATCCCTCAAAATTCGCAAGTCACTCTCAAATGACTCACAAGCTCTTCTTCATTCCGAAAATAAATCAATAGCCTTTCCATAAACTACCGCACACATAACAAGGTAGGGTTTAAAGACCCTAATCATGAAATTCATAAACATAATCGGTGCATTAGTCAAGCTAAAAGACACTTCCACAAATTTCAAATGCCCACATCTAGTCCGACAAGGTCATCTCGGGGATATCACCCTCCCTCACTCTCACTTGGGGAAAAAGAAATCGGACCAAAGATCCATTTTAAAAAAGAAATGACTAGCCTCTTATAGTTGTTCAAATAGTTCGTTTATCCTTCATTATCGCGTTATAACCTTATGGGCTCTACACTCATTGAGAGCATGATATGCGTGTAACCAATCCACCCCAAGACAGCCAAATCCTCTAAGTTAAGCTCAACAAAATCACAAGACAAGACTTTATGCGATAAGCACATGAGACAACCCTATAGACTTTTCTAGCAACAAAGGAATAATGAAAGAAATAGTGGCTCCCGGACTTATCAATGCATGCACATCAAAAATATAAAAAACCTTCAACATACAAGTAGCAATGTCGGGCACCTCATCCACCCCTTGCCTCCCTTGAAGAGCATAGAACCAATTATGCCATGGGCCACCCCCTTGCTGGCTACCTTGATCCCCTTGATCAACATGACCACCTTGACAATATGGTTGGCCTTCCTTACCCTTTTTGTGAGCATGTGGACTATCTGAAATTTCGTGACCCATCTCACCACACCCAAAGCATGCACTCGTGTTCCTCTAACATATGCCACCATGATTCCTCCTATATTTTGGGCATCTAAGACGAGTCACCCCATCATCACCCCCTTGGAGCCTTGGGCTAGGCCATCTATCCTTAGCAACCCTCTTATTTGGCGCACAAGAAAATCCTTGGCCTTGAAACTCAATACCTTGTTGGAATCGGTAACCCTCAAATCGAGCCCTCTTGGCCTCACCACTGCTTCACTTTCTAAGCTTTTCCCTCTCCAATTGTTCATCATAAGTTATGAGGCTGGACAAATCCATATCACCTATCAATATGGCAGCATGACACTGCTCATTCACCGAGTCAGACACACCCATCACAAATTTGTTCATCCTAAACCTTAGCTCGGGCACCAATTGCGGAACATGTTTGGAGAGTCGATTGAACATGAGGGAATACCCCCTCACACTTATCAATCCTTGCTTTAGATTCATGACTTCCATCATTTTGGCCTCCCTTAGATCAAGAGTGAAGAACCAGTTGAGAAATGCCACTTTGAATTCTTTCCAAAGGATGACATTTTTGTTCCCCTTCTCTATCTTCTATTGGGTGAACTAAACTTGAGCCACCCCCTTGAGTTGGTAGGCCGCCAACTCTTCTTTCTCCTCCAATCTAACCCCCATAATAGACAACACTTTATACAGTTCATCAATAAATTCTTGAGGATCCTCATCCACTTTATACCCATGGAACTCTGGTAGGTTCATTCTAGAAAAATCCCTTACCCTAAAAGCTAGATTTGGAGTATGAAGGGCTTGGACCCCTTGGTGAATTTGGTTGGTCATTGTGTTTGCCAACATAGTAATAGCATTTTTGAACTCATCTTCGGTAGCCCCTCCATCTTGAGGAGCGGGGTAAGCCAGTTGTCCTATGGGTGTATTGGCCCTCCTTGGTCTCCATCTTTGAAGCGGCATGGTCTAGAAGAGCAAAGAATATTCGTTAAGAGGAAATAACTTACCTTACAACTAAGGCACGATATAGACCATGAAGAAGTGAAACATTTCCTCAAATGCCTCATAGCCTCCCATTCATAGTTGTAGCGCACTTCACAACCATGAATAAGACTCTAATCGACGTGGTGTGTTGGATTTCGCGGACCATTAACAACCTAGTGCTCTGATACCAAGTTTTTCAGGACCCAAGCCTAGGGCTTATATGTGACACGGTGAATGGGAATCTGAAGGGACCCAAACAAGCCTCTTAGCATATCAATCACACATTCTTGATCGTGGAAGCAAAGTAAACAACATCAAGAGAGTATAAATAAGGATAAAGGGGTTAAGGGAAGTCTTTAATAGTATAAATCATATAAAAATCAAAGATCAAGTATTATTACATCGCTTGTCCAATAACACCTCTAAACATAGAATAGGCGGGGGCCAAGACACCTTCCGGGATCACCCTCATAGCATCAAGAGTTCAACATTAAAAAATAACATAAAGCAATAGTAGTATAGCTAGTATCTCCGAACTTGAGGATTCACCAAATCTTATCTTCAATATGTCCAAAACTAACCACGTGGAGGATGATCATGAGGGGATCTAGTTCCTACATGGTAATATCATGTAGGCATAGAGTATTCGCAAGTACTTTTGAATGTACCAAGTATGTAGGATGCAATGCAACAAGTGATTGATAATATAATCAAAATGCATAAGCATAAGCAAGAGATAGTGTAATATTAATATGGCATGCATGATCAATGCTTGAAGTAAAACATGCTTAGTCATAATCAAGGAACATAAATTCAATGTGGAATATATGTATGTTCGAACCTTACACCACCATGCTTGAGATGCCCACATAGTCACCTACTCACCTTATGGTATAACTTTTTCAGAGAGTGTTACCAATGTCCCTACCTTACGATATAGTCTTTTTGGTAGGTAGCATAAGACGTCATCTACTTTATGATATAATCTTTTAGGTAGAATGAATTATTCTACCTTATGATATAATCTTTTCGGTAGGAACTATGAATTGTACCTTACGACATAGCCTTTTCGATAGGTATTATAGGACGTTCTTACCTTATGATATAATCTTTTGGTAGGAGCCATGAGTCATTCTACCTTACAACATACCTTTTCGGTAGATCTTATAGAATATTCTTACCTTATAATATAATCTTTTCGGTAGGAGTCATGAAAATAGCTCATCAAACCATCACATTCAAGTATCAAGAAAGAACTTCTCATTTTTCCAAGAACACAACAAACATGGGATCCTAACAATTCACTTGCAATGTCGTAAGTACTTTACATGAATTTAATACTCATCTGTACATTCCCTTAATAGTCATAAAGTCACTTGAATAGTAATTCATACAATAGATCATCAATAACTCAAGAATCCCTTACCGGACATTTTATCAAACACTTTGTGGGTGTGTAATGCTAGTTCAAAATCATGCAACTCAAGAGTAAAATCATGTGAGAAAACTTAATATAAATCAACCTCACCAATACTTGGTAACACCCTTATGCAAGAGACATTGAAACCCCTAATCAAATCTCATAATAGATTGTAGATTCATAGCTCAAAACATGTTTAAACAGTCAATATTTTATGAAACCCCAACATAGTTCATAGTCAAATCCATATAAGTACTCATAGATAAATTAACTTGAAAAAATGTAATTTACATAAGAAGGAAGGTTGGGCACTATGGGTGAAAGGGTCTAATGGTTGAAACTCACATACCTCAATTTTTTAGGGATTTCCTTGATGAAGATTCGAATGGAAAGTTGAAGCTTAACTGAATTTCTTGAGATCCGGAAATGAGTTTGGGACACTTGAATTTAGTTGAAATATTTAGCTAAGTGTTAGAGAGTGTTTTGGGTAATGTCTTGAATGATATGTGATTGAAAAATGATTAAGTATAGGTGTTTTTACGCATAGGAAGGCTTAGGCCAAAGACCCCAAAGCCTTAGGCCGAAACAATAAAACTGGCAACAATATACACATCTCTACGATTGGTCCGCGTCGCGGAGGTGTCGCGAACCCTCATCAGAATTGCAAAGTTGGTGAAATTCATTGTTAACTATGGGTCTTCTAAAATTCGGGTTATACCTATTTTCCACTCAATTTTACCCTTCCCCCTCCCCCGATCAAGAATATAAAGTCAAATTTTGATATCACGCACGAATTTTGAGATACATGGAAATTACGATTATTGGGACTTTAGAGGCACATTTTCAGGAACCTTTTGGGGCGTTTCACCAAAGTATGTCTCCAAACCTCCAATCTATCATTAACTTTAGCCCGAGTCTCATCAATCAGTACTATGTCATATACAAATAGCATACTCTTTGGAATCTCCGCTTAAATAGACCATGTTAGCTCATCCATCACCAAGGCAAATAGAAAATGTCTCAATACAGATCCTTGATGAAGTCCCATCTCAACAGGAAAATATTCTGAGTCTCCTTCCACCATTCTTACCCAAGTTTTGGCTACGTTGTACATGTCTTTTATCACCTTAATATACACCATTGGAACACCTTTCACCTTTAGACACCTCCATAGGACATTCCACGGAACTTTGTCACGGGGCTTCTCGATATCAATGAACGCCATATAATTTTCCTTCTTTCTTTCCCTATATTTCTCCACAAATCTCCGAACAAGATGAATTACTTCAATAGTCGATCGCGCTGACATGAATCAAAATTGGTTCTCTGAAATAAACACTCTTTTCCTCATCCTCATCTCTACCACTCTCTCTTAGACCTTCATAGTGTGGCTTAACAACTTAATAACTCTATAGTTGTTACAGTTCTGAATATCGGCCTTGTTCTTGTAGAATGGAACCATTGTGGGCATCTTGGCTGTCTAGGATCCACTCTATGTCATCCTTGACCATGTACTTTCAAAAATCTACTCGAATCTCATCGGGTCCGATTGCTCTCACTCTTTTCATCCTACTAATAGCATGTCTAACCTCGTCAACTCTGAACCGCCTGCAATAACCAAAATCACTATGACTCTTGGAGTGTACCAACTCGCCTAGCTTAATATCTCTATCTTCTTTTTCGTTTAAGACTTTATGAAAATAAGTTTGTCATCTTAGTTTAATGGAAGTCTCATCCACCAATACCTCACTCTTCTCATCCTTGATGCACTTCACTTAGTCCAAGTCGCGAGCTTTCCTTTCTCTCTCTTTAGCAAGCCTATACAATCACTTGTCCTTGTCTTTATCATTTAGCTCCACAGATAGGCGCTCAAACGATGTTGTCTTAGCAGTCATCACCGCCATCTTTGCTTCTGTCTTTGTCATCTTATAAATCTCTTTTAACCTTCGCTTCTCATCCTCATCCTTACACTCCAAACCACTTTGTATAAGCAATCTTCTGAGCTTTCATTTTTCCCTGGACTTCGTTATTCCACTACCAATCACCTTGACGTCCATCAAAGGTCCCTCTCGAAACCCCTAGTACCTCGGTAGCTACTTTTCGAATATAACCAACAGTTGTGCCACACATATTGTTCACATCTCCCTCACTACTCCAACCCTCTAAACTACTCAACTTTTCTTCCATCTCTTATGAAAGGACAAGGATCAGGCCTCCCCATCTAATCCTCAGTTGAACATTAAACACCTTCTTCTTTTCTCTCTTAATCTCTAAATCCATCATTAGAAGCCTATATTGAGTGGAAATATTTTCACTCAGAATAATCTTGCAATCCTTACAAAGACTTTTTTTGCCCTTTCGGAGAAGTAAGTATTCAATTTGAGTCTTGCATACCATACTACGAAAGGTAATCAAGTGATTTTCCCTTTTCGGGAAACATCAGTTAGCAATAACTAACTCAAAGACTTTGGGAAAATTCAAGAGATACGTCCTACCTTCATTCCTCTTCCCAAAATCAAAGCCTCAATGAACATCTTTAAACCCACTAGTGGTAGCCCCGATATTCCCATTAAAGTCGTCGCCGATGAAATTTTTTTGTCTCTGGTATGCCTTTCATAACCTCGTCCAATTCTTCCCCAAGGACCTTTTGGCTTCCTCATTCAAGCTTACTTGAGGAGCATAGGCACTAAACACATTCACTACATGCCTACCAACCACAAGTTTGATAGACATTATTCTATTATTAAACCTCCTAATCTCGACCACATATTCACTAAAGTCCTCATCTACTAGGATACCTATACCATTTCTATCCCAAGAACCATTCGAGTACCATAACTTAAACCTATCTACGTCCCAATCTTTGGTACCTACCCATGTAGTCTCCTGAACACATACTATATCAATACGTCTCCTTTTAAGATACTTCACTAGCTCTATGGATTTCCTTATCATTGATCCTATATTCCTCGACCCTACCCTTAACTTAGATAAACTCATGCCCCTATTACCACCCCTACCCCTTACCTCTGACCCCAACTGACGACATGACCCCAGTCCACCATTAGAACTTGACGCCACTAAACTAAGAACTAATAACTCACTAAGATACAAATATCAAGAAGGTACAATCTAGATAAAGCTAGTAATCAGGTAAATCTAAGGCTACTAATCAAAGAAATAGGTACAAATCAAGGCGCATAAACAAGTAAAGGCAACACAATGATGAAGATAAATATAAATTTATGGTAAATCTAAGCCAACACTACAAGCAAGAAACTACAGCACAAATATGTAAAATGGCCAGAAATATAAGCAATTAAAAGATACACTTGATTAAAATAAGAGACAACAAGAAATTGGAAGATATCACCTGATCAAAAAAATGATGAAAGTTGCTGGAAAATTAATTGCAGACTTCGTTGAAAAACTTTATCGGAATTTACTTCTTGCACGGAATCTATTTCCCGTCGAAAAATACACACTAAAGACTGACTGGAAGATGCGCTGCCGAAAAATATAGAGGATCATCAGATTTCGTCGAAACTCGACGGAGCTCGCCGAAAAACAGAGAACGAAAGAAAGCAACAAAGATGAAAGAAGAAAACTAGGGTTGCAGAACTAGAGGAAATGTATATTCTCCTCCGATGATTGGTGAAAAACTATGAACAAAATCATAGACAAGTAAAGATTAGACTAAACCCATCGGAAAACAGAAGTAGGGTTTTCAATACATGTTTATCATTGACAGAGACAATGGCAGACCCTCCTCCTCCTTGATATATTGCTTCAATTATGGGAATGAAAAGAGCAGAATGGAATAAAATCTTGGCTGGAAAAGTCGATCGAGAATGACAATCAGTCGCTAGGAACTAGCGCACCGAAGAGGATTGTAGATCCTTGGGTTTGGCCGAAATTAGATTGCTAGTGAAGGGAAGAAAGACCAAGGAGGAGAAGAGAGAATTCTCAAAAGAATCAACCTTAACTGAACGATGGTACAGTCGTGAATGGTGGCACAACTGGATGACTTTCTAATTTTACAATAAGCAAAGATTTGTCTTCTGAAACTGCTTTCAAAAAGTTCAAAACATTTGTTAAAAGATAGAAAAATGAGAAAGTATAAGAAATATTTAATACAAATTATATCGAAATAAATACTTTTATATGTAAAATAAAGTTTTTGAAAATTATATATATAATGTTGAATTTATTTGATCTCAATTTGACTTTTTAAAATTAAAATCAAATCAATCTAAATATAGTCAATTTTTTTTTTCAAATACCAAATTAAAGCAAAGCAATCCACTAGTTGAGTTTATTTTCTCGATTTGAAGTGCTTTATAATACTTTACTAAAAGAAGGAAAAAAGAACAGAAAATATATTTTCATAAATAATGTAAAATATTTATAGTTTCTTAATAATATCTATATGCTGCCAGAAGCGATCAGCCAATCATATTTCAACAACTATGTTAGCCCTGTAATAGAAAATTGGTGACCGACCCTCTTGCGCACTGGGGAGCAATACCACACAAAGAAACAAAGTGTAGTATTCTTTGTGTATATAGTCAAAAGTCTGGGTCACAGAAATTTACAATCTGACCAGCAAATATATTATCACTATCTAATAAAAGCTCGAGCAGGCAGTTCTTCGTCAATATCTGAGCTATTTATTTTTTCATCGTTATTATATGAGTTTTTTAAAAGATAATTTGTGAGTTCATTAATTTAATATTTTCAAAACAGTTAGATTATATTTCTTCAGCTGTTCAATTATGATTTTATAATATTAGTCCTGATAAATTATTTTTTTAAGTTTCTTAATTTAATATTCCTAAAACAACTTAATTATATTTATTCAGTTGCTTCAATTATTTTTACAATATTAGTGATGATAAATTATTTTGGGAATAAGCAAGCAGCTCTCTGTCAACATGCCTTGACTGCTTCTTCACTACTATTATATGGGACCCGCAAAAATAATCTACAAATTTCTTCATTTAATATTTCTAAAACAGTTTGAGCTGGTTCTAAGTGTAATAATTAATAACTTTAAAATTCTTAAATACATATAAAAAATCTATTCGTATGGCAATAATTAAGATTAAAAAACTTATTGGACTCGTGTGAGCACAGAACTCATGACTAGTATATATATATTTACTTCTATTTAATGTTCTCTCTTACTTATATGGTGCATGGTTAAGATTAATAAATAATCAAAAAACAGAGATCAACTTGTAATACGTAAGATAGCTTCTTTAACACTGTTTAATTATAAGTTACAATTACAACTCCAATATTATATATGTTATAACTTGTATATGTTTTCTACTTGATTCTTATATCGTTAAAGAGAATATTCTATTATTTGTCATATGATATTTCAAGAACTGCCTAGGTTCTATCATATAAAAATTACAACACGCAACGTAATTGAGAAAAGGAATAGTCCAAATTCCACCACAGCGTCAGTGATATATTGCAGAATCTCTGTTCAAAATTGTAATGATCATGAGTCCAACATAGCCAGGGCATGGAGCTATAGTTTTCACGTACCTACATTCCAAGGTCAACAACTCCAATAAAATACTCGTATCAATATCAGGTGAACGGAATATTGTAAGTTTAGTTCAAACTCTATATATTTTTTTGAAAATTTATCCAATATGTATACATTATTAATTTGCAAGCCAATTATTTAAAAGGACAAAAATTCAGAATCCATAAGCTTTAAAACTTGGTTCCAGCTATGTGGCTATTATAATGAAATTAATTCTCTAGCTCAAGCCAACAACATATTAATAGAATATACTTGGTTGGATACTTAAGAGTTGCAGATTTTATTTTGTTAAGTTATAATCCTATACTTGCATAATGGTTGAGGTACAGGATGCTAAATTCAGCCGTCTTCCACTTTCTACGGTATATCCTGTTTATGGAATATTGCTATTGGATCAACTCAATTTTAACAGGTGCTAATTAATTAATCATTAGATAATCCTTCACATAATTAAATACTAATTAATGTGCTTTAAATAAATTCACCGCTACTAAGTGTAAATATAAGATATGCCTAATTTCATTGAGTAAGAAAAAACAGAATATTATGATGTTATATAACAATAATAAGTAAATATCTATCACCATAAAATATGATCGAATGAATAAAATTCCTTTATTTTTAATTAAAAATTTTGATTTCTAACGCCAAGAAATTTCTGATGGTGAGCTTTTCTAATAAAGTGGGCAGTACGTGATGTCAAAATAAACTAATCAAAATGAGGAAAATTTAGTACTCTTTTTGTTTTTTTAAAAAAAGTGTCTAGTTTGATTTGCACAAAATTTTTTAAAATAAAAAAATATTTAATTTTATAATTTTAAATTAAAATTATATTAAATATATCAAAATATCATTTAATCTTATAAAAATTTAAAAGGTCAATCAATTAGGCTGTTAAGGATCATATACTTCACATTTATGAAACACAAGTGCCTAATCTAATAACTAAGATAATGCTAGTAATCGTGATGACAATTCAACCGTTTTGGACACCACTTGTTTGAACTTTGAAAGACAAAAGAAAAGAAATCTTAAATTGAACGGAGAAGGGTCCCACAAATATGAGAATCTTAGGTAACGTGTTACATCACTTTCTGGGTTTATCTAACCCGACCCGAACCGATTCAATTCTCCTTTCATCTTCTCCCATTTCCCCAAAACCAACTATATAAATAAGTGCTAAAGGTACCCTTACTTAGGGTTGAAGAGCAACCACCTAAGGCCTCTTCAAAAGCCCTTAAATTTCACTTGTCTATTGATACTATCTCCAACAGTTGCAAAACAGAAAAAGAAAAATGGTTAGTCCATCCACTAATTCACATAATTTTCCTCTAAAACTCCTTTGTAGTTATGGTGGCAAAATTATCCCCCGTCAAACCGATGGCAAACTCCGTTACTATGGTGGAGAAACGCGTGTCCTCTCCGTCGATCGTTGCATTTCGTTCGCAGGTTCGATTCCCTGTTTCCATTTTATATGTTACTCTGTGTTTCAACATATTTTTATCATGTCACATATAAGCTAAAAGTTGTAAGAATGTATATATAGAAATTTTAATTAATTTTGATATATGGATTTTTGTTTTTCCAGAGTTATTAGTGAAACTAGGGGAGATGTGTGGTTCATCAGTGAGTTTAAGGTGTCAATTTCCTAACGAAGATCTTGATGCTCTTGTATCGATAACATCTGATGAAGATTTGGCCAATCTTATTGAAGAATACGATCGTGCTTCGACAATATCATCGTCTCTCAAGATCAGGGCTTTCTTATTTCCACCAAAATCCACAAAAAAAGTTGTATCTCCTCCACCTTCCATTGCTTCTACTTCATCCACCCACAGTACAACTATTAGCAACCCCGATGCCATGTCGTCTCCAAGTTCCACAGTTGCTAGCCCTCCTTTGTCAAAAAGGCATCACGATTGTCCAAGACCATATAAAAATATGCCGTGTGATTCTTTTGACATACGTCATATTAGGAGAAGATCATCACCGGTGATGTTTCCTATTTGTCATGAGAAAATCACGACGAAGATACCCCATATTGCCTATCATCATAGTCATGGGAAATTTATTGGATTCATCACGGCAATCGCTGGCAATAACGGATGCTATTTTCCATTGACAAGGGATGACTAAATTGGATCTTCTTGGAACATATATAGTACACTATTCTCTATATAAAAGAAAAAAAGAAAAGAGGATGAGATATTATATTTTGATGTAAGAAGTGAGAAGAAGGAGTGTATGATATGTTGCTCGGATTCTCTAAAATTGCGATTATATTCATATCGAATTTTTGCATAATTTTTTAAAGGTTTGATCGACACGCGTTTCAAAAACATTTTAGAAGATTTTAAGTGAGATAGAGTGTATGTCGGTAACAGAATTGGTAGTTTTTGTGTCGATTCGTTATTGGCAAATTGATAGATAGCATAGCAATTATATATATGAGAGTCCATTTTTATTTTTAATTCGTCACTGATCTATAGTATCATGGATGGATATTACCTCACCTCTCTCGGTGATGCGTGCCACGTTCAATCTCTTTTGTTTATTTATTTATTTTAATCTTCTAAAAATGAGCCTATTAATATCACGGTTGCATATTTCAATAATCTTTTTTCTTTATTTGTCTGACACCGGTTGGTACTATTTTTTTTTCTGGTCCCCTGTTGTCCTTGGTCTGCAATTATTTTTTACCTCTTTATGTTTGTCTCGATATTTAGTATTTTGTCCCTTCATTTCCTCTTTAATTTGTTAGTGTATTGCATTTTTATTATATACGATTATATCAAGTCTCTTCATTTTGTGCTAAGTTTCAGTCTTGATTTTGTGTATTGCAGGTATATGATGATGAAAATCAATTGAAACTCTATCATTTGGACAGTAAATTCGAGTAACCTCAAGATGGTAATTAAACGGTCACATATAGGTGATTATCATTCTAATTAAAGTCACCATAGGAATCTTTATTATGTGTTAAAATAATTTCTCCTTTTTTTTCGTTTCTCACCTATCCTATATATTTTTCTAGCCTACTCGATTCACGCTAGAAAGTTCTATCTATGATCAGTAAAGTGCTCCTTATCAAAGACGAGTTTATACATATGACTAGGTTGATATCTCTAGTTAAAAATGGAGTAATTACCATTCTAGTATCACAACCTCTGGGGATTAAAATTTTATAGTGTAGTATATGCAAGTAGTATATGCAAAATTAATAAACTACTTCATATGCTCCTAAATAATTGAACATAAAAGGTAGTAGAATTTTAACTTTCATTTTGAAAAAGTTATTTATCTTTTTAAGATGTAACTATATGGCTATATTGCCATAGAAGGACTACTTGACAAGATAATAAATTGATAATGATGTGAATACGATTTAAACCAGCATTTACCTTTAACATGAAAACTAGATTTAAGATATTTCAAAATAAAGTCCTTGTATATATCTCTATCATCTTTTCACACACATTGCAACTTGTGCTTCATTTGATGTGAATTTGCTAGACTTATATTAAAAGTACTTTTCCTTAGTTTCTGACCTCCTCCTTCACGAGAAGGAAAAACTTACTAATTATTCTCAAGAACCTCCTTTCGGATTAAAGAAGATTCGAAAGAATCATGATTTTTAGCCTCCTATTTTGTCTTATACTTAAATTTATTGCATGGGTTGATATTTACTTGTTATTTACTTGTGATTATAACCATTCATAGCCAAGTATGCTTAAGGTCAGAAAAAAGAGCTTTTGGTGACCAAAAGTGAAATGAACTGAATTGGCTTTGATTGGATATGGCAGTTGGAGGAAATTATTTTTTTGTTCTCTTATAAAAACTTTGAAATTTTATTTTATTAAAGTGAAGAAGCTATGGTGCCATCACCATGGGTCCAAGACAGCCTGTAAATAAAAAGAAACATTATTTGGAAAGACATTAAAATGTCCAATAATAATAAAGGATTTATAAGAAGAAAAAAGAGAAGAAAAGGACCGCTTTTTTTTCCTTTTTGGCCTTGGAGATGTGGAGGAATAATGTTGCCACAAATTCTGGAGTTTACTAATTCTGAGTCCATTCAAATGAATAAAGCGAATATTTCAAATAGAAAAACAAAAAGGAAGAGAGGAGGAAAATGGACTGAAGAAGATAAAGAAAAAGTGGCTTAAGGTAAAGCTACCCCACCAATGCCTGATCTTTTCTGCTCTTATTAGTAGAAAGCCAAAAGAAAAATGGTTTTTAATAAGATGGAGAAATGTCCGTATCAATCATTGTTTGTAATTCATCTCTATCAAATTGAAATAGTACACATATACATCTTACTGACGATATGGTACTTTGACACCAACCCAACTCCAAATTAAAATCTAATTCATCTGAAGAGTACTGTCTAAATTCATATGAGTAAATCATTAGCCTATTTGTCAATCAATATGGAACTAGACTATTCTAACACTTCTTTTGCACATAGACCCATCTTTACGTAGTATCAGAGTCATGTCCATTCATTTAATCTTTTGATCCATGTTTTAGTTGTGCCCGGACATGAAGAGGGGCGTTAGAAGTGTGGCTCATAAAAGTCCCACATTGGTTGGGAATGGACTTATATGGAATTGGTTCAATCCTCTCCTCATGAGCTAGCTTTCGGGGTTGAGTTAGATCCACGTGTCATATCCAATGTGATAGTACACCTAAAATTGGAGAACATAAGTATCAGTCGAAGTCAAGTTAAAAGACATATTTATGTATAATGCCTAGATATAAGTAATCTCTTTACTTGCATGCTTGAAAGTGTGTGAATTATTTGTCAAATGCACCTACTCGTTGGTTTTCCATTCCTTGAATGTTTCCTCGTTCTGTTATACTCAACACTGAATTCAATAATTTTGGCCAACTTGATGCTTCTTATGTGAGAAAACGATCGAAAGCTAATTTGATAGCTTTAGATTTAGATTGAACATATGTCTAGACCTGCTATTTAATAATTATTATTACCACATAAGCTCAGAAAATATTATACAATGTATTTTCTAGCAACCCAACTGTTAAGTACAAGAAGTACATTAAGTGTTTCATGTTTTGATGATTAACAAATTGAGTCAAGGACCAGATAGACTATTGGGCTACTGTGCTAAAGTTGGTCATAGGGTACAACATGTAAAGATGCTATGGTTGGTGAGATGTCTATCAGAGATGTACTAAGGACCAATGGTCCATACGGTGTAGCCACAACAGTATAAAAGGAGGGTGTCCAAGGAATAAACATAAGTTTTCAAGCACTCCTAAGATTGAATAATTTTGTCTTTAAAAAGTTTCTCCTTGGCTCTTTGTGCATCAATATACAATAGCTCCAAACGAGGGACCTAATACATTAGTTCTATAGTTCTCTAGTTGATTGGTTGTTTTGTTGTGCTCTAAAGTGTAATATCACACCTAAGTTATAAAGGTGTGTGAGTCACATGTGTTTGAATGTGTTCAGAGCTGAGTAAGCCTTTGAGACAATGCTGATGTCTAAAGGTTTGGTTGTTTCCTAGTCTATCTTCATAAGGGTTGTGGGTTTAGACTAGGATAGGTGATTTGGATGCTCTTTGCTTGTGATTGTGTACAAGTTGCATTGTAAGGGAAGGTAGAGAAATAGTGAGTGTGTTGTATTTCTTTACTTTGCTCATTAGTGGATTTGGTTGGGTAAACCCTGTTGTGACAGGTCGTGATTGTTCCTCCCTTGAGCAAGGAGTTTTTCCACATAAAAATCCTTGTGCATTTATCTTCTATCACTTACTTTCTTTAAGTTTTAGCTTATCGTACGCAGAGGGACCATATCTTTCAGTAAGCTAGGAGCACGTTGACTCAACAAGTGGTATCAAATCAAGGATCTTTATCAGGGTTCACACCTTGAGATTCTCTGTGATTATGGTTGCTCCTTTGAACTTGGAAGAAGGATAATCATCTACTAGGCCACCAAGATTCAACAAAATGCACTACAGATGGTGGAAAGGTCGTATGCACGACTTTTTGATGGTTGAGGATAGTGAACTATGAGACATTATCTTAGATGAACCATATGTTCCAATGATTGAAGTCAAAGAAGAAGAAACAACCAAATCTGTTCCCAAGACCAGACAACAGTACACTGAGTTAGACAAGAAGAAGATAGAAAAGAAATACAAGGCAAAGAAACTAATTGTATGCGGAATAGAAGATGAAGAATATAATTGTATTTCTACCTCTGAATCTGTTAAAGAAATCTAGGATTGTCTGAAAAATGCTCAAGAAGGAACAGAGCAAGAGACATAGTCGAAGGTTGACATGCTGACTTCTCAGTATGAGGACTTTATCATGCATGAAGGAGAAACTATACAAAACATGGAGACCAGGTTCTCAGCTATAGCCAATGAGCTCAAGTGCTTAGGGGAACCTATCAGTCAAAGCAAGCAAGTTAGAAAAATCTTGAGAGTGTTTCCTAAGTCATGAGAGAGTAAAGTTGCTGACATCACTGAGTCAAAGGACCTGAAAACTTTGAAGATGGATGTTCTCATTGGCATACTTCTTACTCATGAGTTGAACAAAAAACATGATACTACCAAGAGAGAAGAGAAGAAAGACATGTCTTTGGCACTGAAGACAGCCCAAAGTGATGTGGAAATTGATAGTGTTGATATGACTTATCTCACCAAGCGATTCAAAAAATTTGTCCAAAAAAGTCATAAGTTGGGAAAGAAAGATAATGTTGATAGATTTTATGGAAACACTTACCAGTGTCATGGTTATGGCAAACCAGGACATTTTATCGGAGAATGTCCTCATGGTAAAGGTGATCTTAAGGATGGCCAAAAAACTGGCAAGGATAGAAGGAAGGACCAGGTTCTAGACAAGTATAAGAAGAAGGTTGTTGCTGACAAGATTATGATCATAAAGCAATGAGGGTCTGGCGAAATTCTTTCAGTGGATCTGAAGAAGAAGAAGAACTTGAAGACTCATCCATGCTTGCAGTAGAGGATGATGATGAGATCTATGATGGCCTATATTCTTTTATAGCCTAGTCAGATCATGAAGAAGATGAGGAGGAGGAGGTAACAGTACTAGACCTTAAAGATAATCTAGATCTTTATTCTACTAGAAAATTGAAAAAACATGTATTCTTATTGATTCTGTTTATGAACTGACTACTGAGAAGGATCTGCTAAACAATAGTGTAGATGTATCATAGGATAAAAAAAACTGTGTTAACTACCCAAGTGTCTGAGCTTGAGATTAAAGTAGGAGCTCTAGAAACAGAAAAGGATGAACTGTTGAAGCTGATGAAGTTTGATGCAAAATTGAAAAGGAAAATAACTAAAAATGAACTTGC
The DNA here is from genome assembly GCA_025774065.1 of Solanum ossicruentum. Taxonomy (NCBI): domain Eukaryota; kingdom Viridiplantae; phylum Streptophyta; class Magnoliopsida; order Solanales; family Solanaceae; genus Solanum; species Solanum ossicruentum. Next base: position 7,175,693 of record JAOTQR010000086.1, read on the forward strand.
TTTGGAAGAAAAGCTCAAGGAGGCTGAACTAAAGCTAAACTTAGCTTTATAAAGAAACACAGTGATTGAGAAAGACCTGATAAAGGTTAAAGAAGATTTGAACAAATCCATAAAGTGTACTGCATCTTCCAAGCTTCTGGGAGACATGTCCAGCACTTGGAGCTCTGAAAAAAGGGGATTAGGCTTATGTTAATAAGAGTGACCCCCCTTATAATCCATACAACAAGTATGTGTCTGTTGTTGATAATCTTTTCTGCCTGCACTGTGGAAAAAATGGTCATCTCAAAGACAACTGTGAAGTTCTAAAGAGAACATTGAACAAACAGAAGTATGCTCACTTGGAAAAGAAAACTGTGAAGGAAGGACCAGGTCCTAAGTCAAAATTGAGGACTAGACCTCTGCCTCCCTGGACCAGAAAATTTTTAATCAGGCCTCTATCTTCTTATTGGGAGCTCAGACTAAAATGGGTTCCCAAGACTAACTTTTAATCTCTTGTATGAAAAGTTAAGAGGAAGCAGTCAATGGTAGTACATGGATAGTGGCTGCCCAAAACACATGACTGGAAGGACTTAAAAACTTCTAACACCAAATGAGTTTGAAGGAGGTAGTGTTTCAATTGTAGGTAAACAGAAGGACTATATCATGGGCATTGAAAATTTGGCAAAAGTTTTGAGAAAGTTATTGAGGATGTGTAAAGTAAAGTCCTCCTAAGTGCATCTCAATTCTGTGATAAGGAAAGTGAATGACATAAATGTAATTGATGTGTGAACAACAAAGGTAGACCTCCTAAGTGCCACTATAGTCGACCTCTACTTGATTGAAAATTTGAGCATCCAGGTAGAAATCCATCTACCTGCACTGATGATATAGCACATGACTAAGGTGCTCACCATGACTGAGGGCAAACCAGGTCTGACTTATGGTTATTTACTCAATCGCGTGCTTGCGTATTATGGGGTTGAACTAAGTAAGGGTAAAATGGGCACCATAAAGCAGTCCTTATCCATTATCACTTCAGTAGAGTGTGAACTTGGAGAGCTAACGGTTGGAACCAAAAATTCACTAATGCTTGAAGTGGTGGATCAAAATGTTGCCTTGAAAAGGAAAGTAGAGGACCTAACTGCTGCTTTATCCAATAAGGATGCTGATGTGATCGAGCTGAAGGAAGTTAATATCTATTGACCAAAGAGGTTAAGTCATTCACCCAGTAGTTATTGGAGGCACACAGGAACCATAATGCAATTATATCTATACTGATCCAGTCTCTTGCTTTCAAGTCATCTAGCTCCTAGGCCATTTTGCTTGTGTAAACCCTTTTTGTTGTCTCTATCCCCTATTCTTCTATCTAAAAGTTTTTGAATGGTCTTGGGTCGATTTTGGATAGAAAAGTTTTTCGTTATGGATGATTATGTATGGATTACTGACTAAATGATAATGGTTTTTATGTGCATATTCTTTCTAGTTCCTATTCTTTAATTTCTATAACATTAATTATATTATACTTACTCAAGTACTTGGTATTTTCCTGCTTGTGATCTTATCTTAGTTTACTATTTTCTTTTTAATGATGTCAAAAGGGGGAAGATTGTGATCATATTCAGGAAATAACAAGTATCAAGTATCGGGAGCGTAAGTTCAAGGGAGCAGGTTGATCAATGGGGCCTAGTTTGTCATCATCAAAAAAGGGAAAATTGTTAAGTACATGAAGTACATTAAGTGTTTTATGTTCTGATGATTAATAAACTGAGTCAAGTACCAGGTAGATTGTAGTGGGATATTATGGGATATCTTGGGATACAAAACAAGTTGATTGATTAATAGGGATTAGTTCGTCGTCATCAAAAAGGGAAAAATTGTTAAGTACATGAAGTACGTTAAGTGTTTCATGTTTTGATGATTAACAAACTAAGTCAAAGACCAGATAGACTATCGGGTTGTTGTACTGAAGCTGGCCGTGGAATACAGCCTGTAAAGTTGCTGTGATTGGTGAGATGTCCATCAAAGATGTACTAAGGACTGTGGTCCATACGGTGTAGCCATAGTAGTATAAAAGGAGGGTGTCCAAGGAATAAACATAAGTTTTTCAAGCACTCTTAAGATTGAATATTCTTATCTGGTTGTTTGTGCATCAAGATACGACAACTCCAGACGAGGGACCTGATAGATTAGTTTTATAGTTCTCTAGTTGGTTGGTTGTATTATTGTGTTCTAAAATGTAATATCACACCTACGTTATAAAGGTAAATGATTCACATGTGTTTGAATGTGTTCAGAGCTGAGTAAGCCTTTGAGACAATGTTGATGTCTAAAGGTTAGTTGTTTCCTAGTCTATCTTCATAAAGGTTGTGGGTTTAGACGAGGATAGGTGTTTTGGGTGCTCTTTGCTGTGTACAAGTTTCATTGTAAGGGAAGGTAGAGGAATAACAAGTGTATTGTGTTTATTTACTTTGCTCATTATTGGATTTGGTTGGGTAAATCCTATTGTGACAGGTCATGGTTGTTCCTCCCTTAAGCAAAGTCCTTGTGCATTTATCTTCTGTCATTTACTTTCTCCAAGTTTTAGCTTATTGTACACAGAGGGACAAGATCCTTCAGTAGGCTAGGAGCACGTTAACTCACACCAACATCAAAAAATAAACTTTTTAATTGAAAAATAGTTCCATGAACAGAGGATTATGGGTAATATGTTAATCAACAGACAATGTAATTATTAGTTGTACAAATTGATCCATTAGAAACCTGACCAAAATATTTTTAAAAGAACATATATAGGGAGAGGGAAAGAGACTTGGTTATAACAAATTATAAGAAAGCAAACAAAAATTAAAGCACTGTAAGAGTTCACTGAATTAAATTATGACGAATCGTTTAATCCATTTTTGAGTAAGCTTATCCCAACCCAAATTAAATTCAGTTTAGCCAACTCATTTAGTAAATTTAACATTTAGTCTTTATTAAATATATCTTGTAGATATTTTTATAATGTATATTTGGAAGGAAAATATCTTCTGTATATTTTCCTTATGTATATTTGGAAGGTAGATATCTTGTTTATATTTAGTTCCTTAGAATTAGGCTAGTCTCAC
>JAOTQR010000086.1:7180282-7190884 GCA_025774065.1 Solanum ossicruentum
ACTCTGCCGAAATTTCGATAAAACTCTTAGCTAAGTTAGTTGTGAAACTGGTTTGGTATCGTTTGGGTGCCCAATCGGCACTAGTCACGGCCCCTGGGTTGGGTCGTGACAGAAAGAATTCTCAATTGAGTTCAATTTAATCTCCAATTTCAACTCGTTCTAAGAATTTTTACTTGCATAGATATAATGTATATTTTCTATCTGTTTTTTATTTTCTATAGGTTATCTATCTATTTGTAGACCTTTTTTTTTTTTTTGCTTGAGTTGAAATTGAAATTGAAATTGTGGTTATAAAAAGTGTAAATAATAATATGTTAAAATATTCAGATTGAGCGGATCATAACCCAACTCAAATTTTAATTCATTTGAGGCCAACCCATTTGAACCCAAAGTAAATTTGAGCGAATCATAATCCAACTCAATCTCTATTTGAATACATTTTAACATCCTCAATTTCAACCGAGCCTGCTCATTTGACACCCTTAATATTAGCTAATGCCATGTATAAAATATTAATTTATACATAAATTCAAATTTTTGTCATTAATTAATACCAATCTATAAATTATTTTCCGTAATACCTCTTACCAAATAAAATCTTAATATAATATAGATAAATAGGTTGAAAAAATATATTTATATAATGAACCATTAAAAGCAAAATTACAATGAAAAAGTAAAAAAAGAAAAGGAGAGGGGAGACTATAGTAGGAGGAACAATTTCTGAGCGCCGCCAGTGTAATCATTCAGAGGGATATTGTGGTGAAAAAGCTTTTCAAGTTCCCCATAAAATTAAATCTTGTTTTATTTACATATTTAATTTTTTTTTGAAGAAAACAAAAATTTAGTCTGTCCTCTTGCCCGCAAATCCCGACTATTTGCTTTTATGTTGGATTTAGACATTTTGATGGTGACCCCTTCCCTCTCCCCCCCTTAAATTAATTAAATTTTTTTAATATATTTAAAATATTTAAATTATTATTTTGTAACTTATTTGGATGGTATTTTTTGTGATATGATATTATATAATGTGATTTTATACTTCTATAATCATAAAAATTTTCACTTTTTGAAATCACTAATTTGATGATATTTTATGATTTTCTTATTTTTCTATTATATCCTTATTTAAATTTAAATAATTTTAATTTATCCTTTATCCTTTATTCTTTATTAAACTTTACCCTGATATATGTACTAATTTTGTATTACTTATTTTTCTACGCATCAACTTTTGAAACTTTTTTCCACCTTTCGTCTTTTATTTCATGTTTTAATATATTTTTTGAGGTTCATTTTTTTAAAAGTTCTTACTTTTTTATTTTCTTGTGTTGTTTGCATGAATTGAAGATATATTAGCTTTAATATTTCCTTACTTGACTCTATGTATTTATTTAAACAAAATTATTTTAAAAAATTGATAAATTTAATATTTATAATAATTAAGTACATTTTTATAAATTTATAAATTATGATACATTACCATATAATCAAATCAAACAACAAATTATATTCCATTGAATAGTATCAATCCATACAGTCTATCAAAATATTGTACAACACTATACCATGTCATACATTATGAAACCATGACAAATTACCATCCAAACAAGATGTTAAACCTTTTTCGTTTTTTCATTTATTGAAATTTTATAGGAGATAAATTAAACTACATATTTATGATTTTATAAAGGCCAATAGTGAAAAGTATAATGTAACTTTTATCTTTTAATGTTTTCTTTAATATATGTGCATTATTTCACAAATTCAATCAAAATGAGATACAGAAACTATTTGATTTTATCGTCTTAAATTTTAATTAGTTTTTATGATAAAATATTAAATGAGATTAAGTACATATGATGATATCACTAAACAATTCTCCAAAAAATTTAATAATTTTTTGACAACGAATCAAAAAGAAAGAACGTTAAAAATTGGAAGGAATAGAGCATTAGTTTTGGTTTGAAATTAATTTATTCATTTTATGTATGATGATTGTGTTCTTTGTTTGACATAATTAAACCGAATGAAATTTTATTTAGGATAAACGTTAGAAAATCTTCTTGTCAATAAAAAGCCTTTCATCTCATAAGAGAAAAGTATAACAGATTTACTTTATTTTATGAATTAGCAAAGTAGACGTACCAATGATAGTTTACCTATTGTTGTATATTAGGTTAACAGGTAAAAAAGAAATCACTAATAAATTTTTCTAGTTAGCCAATAAACTAATGTATAAAAATAAATACTTTATAGTTTTGACACCTATTTTAATATTTCATGAACTTCTGTTCTTCATTTTGTTCTTTTTCACTGTTGCATCCGCATGTTGATTAATGTGTAGAAGTTTCATTCATTAATTAGTACCTAACTACTACTTTTTTTTCTTTAAACAAAAAAATGAATTGGAGTCTTTGATATTCTAGAGCAATGATAAAATTATTTTGGTATAATCAAGGTCAAAGGTTTAAATCATAAATTAATCATCATTAATATTTGTATGAGCATAAGTTATCGATATTATATTGTCTTTGTGTTTTTTTTTCCTTTGGTTTTCCCAGTGTTGAGTGTCTACATTGGAGCTCGACTATATCTGGATTCATGTTGTACAAAGCCCCATTTGGAAGAAAGTACTCCCTACGAAGGACTTTTCCATTCATAGGACTTGAACCCGAGATCCTAATTAAATTAAAGGAGGAGCAACCCCATTCGCTTGTCTTGATTTTGAAAAAATGTATAGATAATTAAATAAAAAAATATTCTTTTAACAATTTAAATTTTAAGGGAAAACATACTGTTTTTAAAACTCCGATATGATATTAAAGCATGTAGAAATCGATTATGTGATCGAATATCACTGTCACCCACTATAAAGATAAATTTTCACATGCTTGATTTACATCAAGCCCATACATGAGAAAACATGCTAAGGATATAGTTATTTAAAAAAGTTTGCTCTCTTCAATAATTTAAATTTTTAGATAAAATCGATGCACACATACTTAAGGTGCTACAATCCTTCTCCAAAAACTCCATTGTCAACATGAAATATTTCATTCAATAAATTGTTTCTTTTTTTTTTTGTTTCAATAGTAGAGGACTATTAGTTTGTAATGATTTATCCCGCTAGTGATATTATTTTCTTTACATTTAATTTCACATAATTTCATAATGCATCACTAATAGACAAGACTTATTTACTTATATATTTAACATCACTCTTATTTTTTATTGATGTGGATTTTCTCCTCTTTAATATGAGTTGTTAGATATAGTTGACGGAGATTTTCTCATCTTCATAAGATGAGAGACCAAAATGGTTAAGTTCCAGTGAAAATGAGTACTTACCAATCAAGTTAACTTGAACAAACGTAAAAAATGACACATCTCAAAGGAATTTTGTCTTTTGTATGTTGGTGTTGGAAATAGCTCAAAGGCTTTTACTCCATATATGATCACGCTTTTAGCTGTCACGTTGCCCCAACTAATTTCTTCGTTCAACCATTATTACTAATTATTATGACTTGCATAATGTATGTATCAATTTCTACACCACTTAATAATGCTCCACTCGTGTTCAATTAAATTCATTTCATTTTTTAATTGGATAGAATTATGTTGTTTCCTCTTCCTCCTCCTCACTCTCTCTCTCTCTTCTTTTTTTTTTAAAAAATAAAATAAAATAAAATAAAGTTATGTATATAGAAATATATTGGATTAATTTATGCGCTAATTAAGATTTATTGAGGGATAATGTTGCATTCTTTGATTTTAAAAAATCAGTGCCTTGGCATTTTCTTAAATTCGATGCAACGCTGATAAATTTGACATAGAAATATTATTTTCAAGGAAAAGAAAATGAAAAAAAAAGAAAGTAAAAAATTGTGAGGAATTTTCATCAATAACACTAGATTGATAAATTAAATACATTATGTTGGAGCTAATAGTAATTGAAATTGGTGGTTGCAAACATTTATTATTTTAACTAATGAAATAAACATGAGCATCGTATAAGATTGGTACGAGTGGAACTACATTCACTTAGAAGTGGTCAGATGAACACCTTTCGTCAATTTTTTTTTCGAATATATAGGTTAAATACAAATATTTTGATATATATCAATTGTTAAACATTCTTAATACAAAAATCACTCAATCATGTTCTAAAAGTAGAATATCCTTGACGAAAATACTAGCTCCGCACGGTATGCATGTGTATATATATAAAATCAAATACCATGCAACGACATTGTCCGCTATCCATGCACCATCCCTGATTTTGTCATTTAGTGGTACATGCTTGAATTTTTATCATATATATATACTGCTCCCTAGCAGTCAAAATAATTGATGTTGTATACTTAAAACATATGAATTAAGAAATTTACTTATTTCTGAAGTTAACGTTTGATTTTACTAACATAATTATTGATCAAGGGTTCTAACTAATTAACGCCGAAAATATGTTTATATATCCCAATGTCACAATATTAAGCAAATATATAATATTGTTTAAATGAGCTGATGCACTCTCTCTGTTTTGAAATCTTAATCTCTTTTTTTATAGTTCTAAGCCAAAAATATTATACACCACGGCGTAAAATTGAAAATTTAAGATTGTACTTTTAAAAGTGGGCAAAAGATTACGGGGTGTTTGAAATTTCCCAAGAAACTAGGGACCTAATTTTCAAATTAATATAGTTTAACCCATTCTAAAATGACTAGTTCTTTTCCCTTACATTATCCATCTAACATTACAATTGAAAATATTAGTGGTAATTTTTTTCCAAACAGAGGAAGGAACTTTTGAGAAATTAAATGCATTAAACGTACTACTTTTGTTTTCAACTTTGATAGATTATTTTAGCTAGTTTTCTTTATCAAAGAATTTGTTTGCTTCCTATTTAATGCTACTGTATATACTTCAAAGATAATATTTTGAGCGTTGTCTTCCATCAAATAGTAACACGCACTGATAATGATGTAAAATCATATTATGCCTCGTAAGTATTGAATAGTAGCACCGATTGGTAAACTTTGAATTACAAGTAAACATTTATGACACTACGAGTGTATGTAGAGGTAATTTAGATTGAATGGGAAAAGGAAAAAAAAAAGTCACTACTAAAAATAATTATTTGTTCTTTCCCATTTTGTATGACATCTTTTGACTTGATACTGTATTTAAGAAAAAAAAAAGACTATTAAAAGTTATGATCTAAAACTATTTCTAGATATTTATGTGGATGAAAATCATTTTATTAAGGGTAAAAGAGAAATGTTAAAATTAAATTATTTCTAATTAGAATAAGGTGACATAAATGAGAAATAGAAGGAGCAGTATATTTTAAAAATGTCCGTGACTACTACCATTAATATTTTAATTGAATCAATAAGATAAAAAAATAATATTATTTTCTGATTTGATCATTAGAAAATTATATTTTATAGCACAAATTTCTCATCAAAAAATATCTTAGTAGTATGTGTTTTGAGCTCCTTTGTAGTATTTACTTTGCATTTAATGCCCTTGGCAACGCGTAAATTTTCCTTTATAGATGCAACCACAACACACAGATGCCCCATTATAAATACAACCTGAATCCATTACTTGCTACAACATACATTCTCTTCTGCCAAGGGTTGCATAGTTTTCCTATCATAAAAAATATGGAAGATGCCATGAGACTACTTAATCAAGAATCTCTCCAAAACACCACCAATTCTGGCAAGACTAGATGTGCCACCAACAAAAGATCACAGAAAGATAATAGTAGTGGTGGTTCATCGGTGAGGTACCGCGGAGTCCGGCGCCGTCCTTGGGGACGTTACGCAGCGGAGATTCGTGACCCTCAATCTAAAGAAAGAAGGTGGCTCGGTACTTTTGATACAGCGGAAGAAGCTGCTTGCGCTTATGATTGTGCTGCTAGAGCTATGCGTGGTGTGAAAGCACGCACTAATTTCGTTTACCCTTCTCCTACACAAACCACTAGTACCAACGATGCTTTTCTTGGTATCCACGGCTCTATCAAGTCGTCCTCCTCTTATTATCATCATCAGAGTTGTAATACTCTTAAGGACTTGTCTAACAAACCATTCTTTCAGTCGTCTAATACTCCTTATGGTAGGGTTCAGAAGAACAATGATTCTTTGAACATGCTTCTCGTGTCGAGTAGCATGAATTCGTACCCCAATTTCATGTTCCATCGCAATGGATTTTCTTCGTACTTACCAACTACCCATTCCATTATTCCCAGCTCCTCCGTCATGACTACTCACCTCCCAAAATTTGAAAACATTATGACAGTTAGCAACAATAGTACCACCACACATGATTCTGCTGCTGGAATGGATTTTTTTCCATCTGAATCCTCTGATTCTGGATTGTTAGAAGAGGCCTTAAATGGGTTTTTCCCAAAGCCCATCAAGTCTGAACCAACTCCTTTCCCACAGCAGCAGCAGCAGCAACAACAACAACTGATTAATGATGGTTTAAACACTGAATTTGGCTTCTTATCAGAAACGATGTCATCCACGTCCTCGTCTTTTCCACTGGATTATATTCCAGGAAATCTCCAGGGGTCACCAGAAGAGCACAACATGATGGGAGACATATTTCAGTATCCAGATCTTCTCAGTATTTTTGCAGCCAAGATGCAAAACGCTTGAACTTTTTACCTCATGCTGCAGGACTCTGATCTAAGCTAACCTACTCCTTTTTAATATTTGCTTCTTAAGTAATTAGAAGATCTGAATTTATGCTGTTTATCGTTAGGGTTATGGAACAGAAAAACAAGAAATCTAGCTGTTGCATTCTACAACTCTCAAGTTGTATGCTTTAACTAAGTTGAAATACAGCAGTGTTATTTTCATAATATATTATTCTTCGAGTCATTTCTTTCGCAGCTACAAACTTTTAATCGATGGATACAAACATCTTTGTTTCTTTTTCTGTTTTATTTCTTTTAAGTCACACATAATTCTGCTTTAATATTTTAATGATTGTAAGATTTAACGGAATGTTTGCTTGTTACACCCCTTTCTTACTTTATATGTACTAAGTCTCATTTCTTTTCAAACAAAATGATAATTACTGATATTTTTATATTTAAATATAATTTAATTTTAATATATTCATTTTATTTTTAATAAAATAATTTATAATCATACAATTTTATCAATAACTTATTTTAAATTATAAATTTCAAATTACTTCCATTGAAACAGTCATGCAAATGGATGAGTTGAAAATAAATCAACATGAATTAGATAATAATCTGGGCATTCATATTTGATATGGGTAAAAGTGAGTTGGATAAAACACTAGTTTATTCTTATTTTCATGAGCAAGTAATGCTCTACTTGAAAATTCATTATGAAAAAAATATTTTAATTTATTTTTGGAAGAAAAATGTAGAAAACATTGTTTTCAATTTTAATATATCATAAAACTAAATTCGACACGCAATGCGAGATTTGACTTCTAAATTAGGATACACTCCGGATTCCAAATCAATTCTAGGACCTAACTTCTAAATCGTATGACTTTCGACACATAAGTTGATCTCGACACTCAAACTGAGAGGGAAATAAAAGTAGAAATAGGATTAAAAATAATTCTTTTAAAATCTAATTCTTTTTTAAAAAAATATAAAATTTTGAACTCCCGGAGGAGGGGGGGTGGGGGTAGGGATAAGGATATATCGAGTAACGAAAAAGAAAAAACTAAAATACTTTTCTTAGAAAATTAATTTTCTTGGGAGGGTGGAGGGCCGGTGGAAGAGCCTGGGTATGAAAAATAAGTGATCAAAATATGGGTTTATTTCGGAAGGACCTAGGGCGTAGTACATTGTTTGGTGGTGAACCAAAGGGATAATTTTTTTTTATACCTTTTGCTAAATATATATGCATACCTTTAGGGAGTTTTTTTCCCTTGTGTTGACTTTTAGTTTCCACATACTGTACTTTATACTTGTTTCGTTGTTTTTGGTACAATTAATTTTCTATTTTCTATCTTTGGATTTGGTTTGTTCTTGCCTTATTCTTTTTACGCTACCTCCTTTTTTAATCTCTGCATTGTTTGACAGGAAAATAAAAGGTCACCTTTTTAAAAAAGCAAAAAGTAGCATACTCCCTTGATTTACAAAATAATAAAGCCTTCAGAGTAAATATCCAATTTTATAGTTTTTAGTTCAACTTATGATCTCTTCAAAGTAAACAAGCAACAATAATGTACTATGCTTTTGACTCCAACAAATATTGGGATTGAACTATGAGTTGTTAGCTTCTTTCTTTCAGCTGTTCAATTTTACTGTTTAATAAAAAAAAAATATAGTTCAATTTATATAGGAGATTTTAATGATAAAAATTATTGTTTCGATCGACACAGATCAACCGTTAAACAATTAGCAAAAAATAAGTTAATAACAAATTGACTATATTAAGCAAAAATAAATTAAAATAGCCTAAGCTGGAATGGTCCAATGACACTGACACTGGATATAGCCTAACTGAAGTAATAAGCTTATCGAATAAATAATGAAATGGTTAAAGAAATTATAATATTTCAGTAAAGTAGAAAACAATAATTTATTTATTTATTAATCAATTTGGACCATGGGTCCGTTTCATTAGAAAATACATTTTTTTATAGAAATGACTTTTTAGAAGTTAATTGTCCATATCTAATTCTTATGACTTGGGATAAATAAGAGAATTAATGAATTTGAAAAATAAAGAGTACCATCTGGCTTCACAAATATGGAGATTCCATATTAACTGATGTGGGCCGGAGAATGGCTTTTCTTCTGGGCGATCATAAATATTGATCCCATTACTCCATTTTTCGTAATAGCGTTACTTTGGCCATCAAGCAAGGACTTGACACATATGTTATTTATTTTGATTTTAATATCATGATTTAATTGGGGCATGTCTCAGTTACAATTATCCATCTAAAGAGTAGAATTAACTATTACATCCCCTTTTTGTTTAATTTGCCAAATATATTATTTATTTATTTCAATAAATAGAGTGAGTATTGATAAAAAGAAATTAATTAAATTATAGTAACCCTTTTTTTTTTAGAAAAAATGGAAATATTGTAACTAATCAAACTTGTACTTTTAGTAGCAACTAATAAAAATAATCTAGTGAACTAAATAGCTAAGTAATATATCTTTAAAAAAATCAGATCAAATAAGTGAATAAGTAAAAATAAATTGAATAACTAAAAATAGACGAAATAAAAGCGACGTACTTTCTTGGTGCTCACAATTTTTGGTCGCGGACTTGTTCGGATTAGTTCCGTTCAGTTTGGTTCAATTCGATTTTATATATTATTTATTTAATTTATTAATTTTTTATTTTTAAATATGTTAAATCAATTAATGATAAATCAATAAAATAGAATTAACTATTACATCCCCTTTTTGTTTAATTTGCCAAATATATTATTTATTTATTTCAATAAATAGAGTGAGTATTGATAAAAAGAAATTAATTAAATTATAGTAACCCTTTTTTTTTTAGAAAAAATGGAAATATTGTAACTAATCAAACTTGTACTTTTAGTAGCAACTAATAAAAATAATCTAGTGAACTAAATAGCTAAGTAATATATCTTTAAAAAAATCAGATCAAATAAGTGAATAAGTAAAAATAAATTGAATAACTAAAAATAGACGAAATAAAAGCGACGTACTTTCTTGGTGCTCACAATTTTTGGTCGCGGACTTGTTCGGATTAGTTCCGTTCAGTTTGGTTCAATTCGATTTTATATATTATTTATTTAATTTATTAATTTTTTATTTTTAAATATGTTAAATCAATTAATGATAAATCAATAAAATAATTTTTATCAATTTTAAGTACTTAATGTTTTGATTTACCCTATAAGTATGATAATGAGAATTTGCATTAATAAAAAAAATAGATAAAGTACCAAAGAGTAAAGATTAAATTAAGACTATAATACTAAAGTTGGTAACTAATCATTTAAGTACGATAAAGATTAAAATAGGTAAAGTACTACTTAATATAGTATCCTATTACTATTAAATTATTAATATTTAATAATTAGAAAAGGAGTAAAACAGTGAATTATTATAATTTTATTGGTTTATCAATTTAACTAATAACTCAATAGTAAAAATCGATATCGAATCAATAATTCAATGATATTTTTTCAAAATCCATTAAAAATATAATAACTTAATAACACAATAATAATAAATCAATAATATTTTTATCAATTTAAATTTCGCACGCTGAGGTTTGTCCCAAGACGTGTGAATGTGATGAGCGTTTTCAAAATAGTGTTAGTACTACTTTTTCATAAATAAAGGAGGACGGACTATATTCAAATAATGTCATTTATTCTCCAGATTGAATGCGAAATAATAGCTATATATGGACCATCAAATATTCAGTAATTAATGCAATAAAGAATTTCTTTAATTATTATAATATATATTTTACAAAGCTCAATTTAATGAACTTTCTAAGATTAAATTTGATTATATTATTATAATATTTTTAAATTAAAAAGAATTAGATTTTTAAAAAGGTACACAAAAGTAATCTATGTTGATATTTTTG
>JAOTQR010000086.1:7197853-7210279 GCA_025774065.1 Solanum ossicruentum
GGATTTTTGTGATTTGATAATGAATTAAGTGCCTAATCGGCACAAGTCACGACTCCGGGGTGGGGTCGTGACAGAAATCTATGCTCTAATACCAAGTTTGTCACTCTCCAGGAGGGTACCCTTGGCGTGACTGACACTCAAAAACTATTGTTGGTCCCTGAGTGAACCATTTGTCTCAATTCAATCATTCAACCAGCAGAAGACTCAATGAAACCAAATAAAGTACTTATTGAGCACATAAATTATCATATAAAATAGTTTGAAGAGTACAAGCCTAAGAAATAAAATATCAACTCTAATTCATCATTGTCTATGAAGTCTTTATCTCTAAAAATCTAGATGGTACCAATGACAAGCTCATGAATACCTCAAATCAAAATAAAAATACTAAACTCGAAGTAAGAGAGACATAAGTGGTATCCTCTGAATGCAGGGAAGGACTCACCAATCAGCTATAAAGATAGGATCCTCAACGAAGTGCCTGTCAATGATCTTTAATACCTGTCTCTACATCATGAAAATATGTAGGCCTAAATGGACGTCAGTACGTAGAATATGAAAGTATGTAAAATAGCTAGGAAGCAAAGAGCACAATCAAGATACACAACTCAAGAGACTCAACTCAAAAATTAACTCAACTCAAGAGACTCGACTCAACCATCAACTCAACTCAATAGACTTGACTCAAGAAGATAAGGAACTCAATTAGAATGTCATAAGTTTAAAGTAAAAGTATATTTTAGATAGAGATCAATCACACTCAATCCAATTCAATCAGAGTACTATTATGTCCTATTAGGAGTTTCTCTAACTGACTACCATCTCCAATGAGCCAGTGATGATACAATAAAGTGATACTATTCACATCCATCCAATACCTTGCCAAGGTAAAGGACATCCCATCTGTGGATCCATAATCAATAACATCATGTCCTCTTTTGGGACTATAGGAAAATATCTGATTTTATGATTCAATCCTCTCTTATGTTGGCTACGTAATTATTGAGTTCGAGTTGGACTTACTCAATTTGGTGTTTAATACTCCTTCCAAGATTCAACATACTCATAAGACATCAATTCCTTTGGTTAACTCATTCAATTAGTCTCACTGGATATTTGTCAAACTCAATTAATCACATCAACCATCAACTCTTTTTGTTAGGAATATTCTTTTAGGATTAGTTCATAACTCATTATAACTCTCTGTTATCCATCATTCAAACTCATACTATCCAGGTACAAAAATAGAGTAAAAATATTTAAGAATTTTGTAGACTCTTCATGCTCAAATCATACTCATGTATACCCATTTAAGTGCAGAATATAAAAATAACAAGAACTCGTTCTAGGATTCATGTAGAAAATAAAATCAGCTATTTCAAGTATTTAACTTATAAAAACTATCATTCATCCAAGATTATGTAGGAATACATTAGGATCTAAGAAAAGCTTTCAAGAAACATTCATGGAAGACTCAATTTGTTCACAACTTAATCAATCCGGGTTATAAGGCACATGAAAAAACATACTCTATGTTCTAGTCAGCCTTACATACCTGGAAGATTTAAATTTTGGAATAGCTTGGAAGAAATCATAAGATTCTATTGAAACCCTAGCTTTTTTTCTCCCCTGAAACTTTTCTCTAAGTTTGAGACTTTGTTTTAGAGTAAAAAAGTTGAATAGTTATGTTTAGGGACTTAATTAGGTGTAAAATCATCAAGTTAAGACTTTGAAAAGGTAGAAAAATACCAAAATTACCATTCTTAAAATGTTGCCTAGGTCATCTATGGATTAATCTATGACTTGTAGAAATTTCTACGGTCCGTAGAAACTCATTCGTAAAGTTTTGGACAGATTTTGGGGTCTTGGGATCCGTTCTACGAACCCAAACCATGATGGCCCTTAGAAGCATCTATGACCCATAGTTGGGTCCGTCAAGTTTGGGATGTAAAATAGACTTGCAGGAGTCATTCCACGAGTTAATAGGACGGGTCCTCACTCAATCCACGAATCGTAAGTCAGGGTGGTCATTTCACTATGCTCTGGCAGTCCGTAGTGAAATTGTCATAACGTTTTGCTCCAAACTCTAAATGAGGCGAAATTGGTGGCATTGGAAAGGTAATTCAAAGATATTTAATTTGATAGGTTATGAGATACTTAATTATTTATGTGCTGAAAGTTATGGTCATTTAAAATTGATTCTTGTATAATCTAATGCGAAAAACTTAATTGATAGGAAAGTTTGAAGCTCAACTAATTACTAGAGGTCTCTTGTGACTCTAATCCACTTCTAATACAGTTTTGACATACAAGAATGAGGCTTAAAACATAGGTACCCATAAGGAATCACTAGATTCAAGCTTATGTATTTACGACGAAAAAATTTGAATCCTAAGAATAGAGTTGTGGGGTGTCACATATTCTAGCTCCTCCAAAGTTAAAAGAACTCAATCTGTCAATCATATATTATCACCACAACACATAAAGAATTTTACAGTGGCAAAAATGTAATTTTTGTTATATTCTATTTAGCTGCAATAATATAATATGAATATTTGTAACTGACACTCTATAGAAAAATTATTAAAAACTTTAACGACTTTGAATATAAGACATTACTCAATTTCCACTAAATAATTTTGCGACAAAATATCATCGTTAAATTAAACTAAATGTATTACCCATCAATGTCTCATTTTGTTGTAGTGCATAGTCCCAGTCAAGGTAGTATAAAGCCTTTGCACAAGTACAGTTCTCCACTTCATGATTATAATAAACGAATACATCAAGTAAAAGAGACAACCAAAGTTTAGTTAATCATTGAAGTAGAGATAAATAGTTAATAGTAGTATAAAAAGTACTTTATAAACAAATATGAAAAAGAAAAGTTGTAGTGGAAATAAACTAATAAAGTGGGTTCCAATTCCAATTCGCTTTGAACAAGGATGGGAAATATATAGTAATTGTCCACTAAAATGAATGAATAAATTTAAAAGTGAGCACGCAATCTTGCTATATCAAAATGCAACCCTACATTAGTGTGGCAGCTTTGGATTTTATGCTAAATTATTTTTACCATTTTGCAAAATCTGACATATCCTCTCTGGGTTATATTTGCAGTAACTAAATTTTTGTGAAATCCAGACAAAATACTATGAATATGTCTGTGTCAAGAAAACCAAATTCCCACATTATGCATCATGCTTGTTTGGCAATTACGTGGTGCAATAATAAGTGAAATTTCCAAAACAAATTGGACAGCCTTAATTCCCAAGCAAATTTTAACTTTATATGCATGTGGATACCAAATAATTGACACATACCACATGCTGCAAATCTTACAAAAATGTCGAACACCTACATCTGTAAATTAAAAAAAAAATAGACATAATTATTAGGATAAGAAAAAATGGAAGCATCTTCTGATGTTCAAACGAACCTTATTAGCTGGTATGTGCAAAATTACTAATGATTTAATGAACAAAACAAACTCCTTATTATCAGTAGTATTACATCAAGAAAATAGGACATTTTATCTAAGTTGGGTTGGTACTTAGAATATTTTCCTCCAGTTGTAATGAAAGAGAAAATGATTGATTAAATAAAGTAAGTCGAGTTATTTCTTAACTTATCTGCAAAGAGAATGTAAAAGATTGAGATTTGTCCTTCCAAAATTTTTAATATTTGGTATTAGAGTCACTTATCTTGAATGATCTCTGGAGAATCTGAGTATTTAAAAATTGAAAGGATGGGTCTTTAGAACCAACTGAATGTGAGTGAGATTAGCTATTATAGTTGTAAGACTGTTGGGTAGAGAGTGGCGATTCCAAGATTTTCTTTAAGGGGTTCAGAATT
Organism: Solanum ossicruentum; assembly: GCA_025774065.1. NCBI lineage: Eukaryota > Viridiplantae > Streptophyta > Magnoliopsida > Solanales > Solanaceae > Solanum > Solanum ossicruentum. Next base: position 7,201,709 of record JAOTQR010000086.1, read on the forward strand.
AGAAGTAGACAAATGAACTAATCGAAGGAGATTCAATATCTATTATATATACATAAAAAATTATTTTTATTATATAAAAATAGTATAAATTTTTATCGAAAAGAGTTATGTGGCTCTGCCACTAGGGCCAGAAAGCACCAGATAAATGAGATTTATTTTGGAAAGTAGTGTTGAGATATGATATAATGTAATTAAGTAAAAAAATGTGTGTCTTGAATTTTTAGCACACAATTCAACATGATAACAAAAGAGGGTACAAATCTTGGGTTCGAATCTCACCACCATGCATAATCAAAAGGAATTTATAATTAATTAAATAGAAAAGGTTAAAAAAAATATTTCTAAATTATGTCAAATGAATAAAATTATTTTTTCCAAAAATATCTCTTTTCAAATAAATATATTATTCCTTGTCCTTTTAAAATGATTAAGAAATAAAAATATTTTAATTTTACTAAAAAATTATCATTATCTAAACAAAAATGAATAACGGGGTTATTATGATCATATATAAAAGACCTATATATCATCAATCAAAAAGGTACAAAAGATTGTTTTATTTTAATTGTCAAAATAAGATCAAGAAGAAAAAAAGTTACTTCCTACTTATTTATTAGTTAAAGTGATTTCTAAAAAAAAAAAATAGAGTTCCTTAAAGTTAATATTTTTATCGAAATTTCCTCATAATAATTATTCGACGCCATCATAGTAACCCTATTAGTAATTTTCATTTAGATAACAATAAAAAAGTAATCATAAAATAGAAAATATTTTTATTTTAGAGTCTTTTCCGAATTGAAGTATGATAAACATTTCTAATTTTAAAAAATATATATTATTAAGAAAAGAATATGCTCGTAGAAAGAAAGAAGAAGAAGAAGAAACATATTTATTTGAAAATTAACATTTTTGATATATTAACATAATAATAAGGATATTTTTTTAGACAAACTATTGATGGCAAGGTCAGTTTGTCATTCAATTTGGAACCGCTATATCCTATTTAGAAGTTCAACTTGTGAATGGCAAACACATTAAGCATAATAATGGGTAGAATTTTTCTCATTACACTCCATAATTATTGTAAATTTTTCTACGGAAGAATTCTTTTGTATGTTAAACTTTTCCTTCTAAAGATTATACAAATCGATTTTAAAACAAAATGATTAAAATTGTGGGCATTAAGTTGTTTAAGTGGAAATATTTAAGGAATTAATTAAATATTGCTCTCTACGTTTTCTTTTACATGTCACCTTTTGGGATGTCACTTTCATTAAGAAAAAAAAAGTGAGTTTACCATTTTACCCTTATTTAATAATAATTATTTTTTTTAATTCTTTTAGTTGGTCAAAGAATATATATTTTCAAAGTCATTAACTATCAAGGGCAAAATAGGAAGAAGAGTGTAATTTATGCATTGGTTTTGTGAAATGACATATAATAAGGACCATATGTTTATAGCAAGAACAACATATAAAAGGAAACATGGGGAATAATAGAATATCTTTCCTAAAATGAGTCTTCCGAAAGAAGAACATCATACTAATTTGTTTTGAGTGGAATACAAAATAAAAAATCAAATATGTAATTTAATCCAAATAAATTTATTTTTTTTTAATCATCAGTTAGTTTATATAAAAAAGCAGGTTTGTTGATTATACATATTTTTTTAAAGAATTTAGATTTAGAGAAAATATATGTTTGATTATATGGTCCAAATACAATTCTTTTTGCTTGTTATTGTGGAGTTCAAATTGAATCTGTAATCTCTAATGTATATTTGAGATTTGTGTTTTATAAGAGTATATTTTGAAGATTATATATTTTTTTGGTGATTTTAAATTTGTATATTTAATTTGAATTTATATATTAGTTCAGTTGTTTTTATATAGAAAATATTAACAACATACAAAAGATACATGTATACGTATGTATAAGGATCTGTTAACTTGTATATAATGTCATATACTTTCTTTTTATGACGATTGTATATTTAATTATCATATGTATATAAGTATAGTTACATTTAAAAAAAACTATACATATACAAATGGTATATGTATACGTAAAAGAATTGGTCAATCTATATATAACTTTATGTAATATTTGTATATAAATATATATACAAATACATATGTACATACAAATGCCCTATAAAATTACTTTTGTGTGTGTGTGTATATATATATATATTGACAGTTCTATAAATTTAAAATTTATATAGACAACTACATATGAAATTAATTAGTATACAAATGCAATTGTATACAAATTGAATTTATACATAATAGCTGATGTTCTTTTGATCTATTTCCATATGTATATAAGTTGTTGGTTTTTGTGTGTGTGTAGTTGATCTTCTTCCGTTGTATTATACCATAATTTTGTAATCCCAAATCAACAAGAACAGTAGTCATAATAGGAATCTCCAATTGAAATGTTTCATAATACGACCAGTCTAAGAAGAAAATAAGAACAAGAATAAAAAGAATGACAAAGTGACTGAAAATCAAAGAATTACACACATTATCGTTGAATGAAATTGTCAAAAGCAGATGAATGATTACCTTTCCGTTCTCTATATATAGTCCATGCCTAAATCTTATGTCTAAAGGGTAAGATAAAAATCGAAGAATAAAGAATAAAACAAAAAAAAATTAAAAACAAATCAAAAATTCCTTACTGCCATATTGAATTATAGACAATAAAATCGATAAAAATGAAATCTTATGAAATCATAAAAAAATGTAAACATAAACAAACCTAAAAGGTTAAACAAAAATTGACGGTTACCTGGCAATAGATTGTGATGGGAGAAAAATCAAGATTTGGGATGAAAGAGAAGATTCAAAAATAAAAAATTGATATGGTTGAGATCATTCAATGGAGAGAGATATAAATGAACATTTGTATATTTTAAAATTGGATTTGTTTGAAAATATTTATATTTTTAATTTTTACACAAATGAAATTAGTGGGTCCCATAATTTATGGTAAAATTCATAAAATGTATTCATTATTTATAACCAACTAAAACTATACTCTTTTTATATAATTACTACTAGATGTTTGTCAATTCGGGTAATTATTCCCACCTAAAATCCATCTGAATGAGCTTGTTCTTCAATTGCATTCTCCAACAAAAGAAATAGGGGTGTTCATGGTTAGATTTAGATCGGTTATTAGTTAAAATCATAATCAAATCAATTTAGTTGTTTTTAAAATTTCTAAAACCAAACCAAATTAAAAAAATAATCATCGATTTGGTTATTGTCGATTTGGTTCGGTTTGATTTTTTTTTTTTTTGGTTTTTATTGTTTGGAGAGTAATAAGTTTGTTGAGGACATACACATCTCAATAAACACATATTCCTAGTACATGAATAATCCATAGGAAACTATTGTGGATTCAATTAAGCAATAATACTAGTGTTTTTATATGATTTAGTTAAGAAATATTATAATTATTATACATAAATAAAGTGATTTCGTTAAGTAATAATACACAAAAAGTCAAAAAAGTCAAATCTTTATAGAAAAAAAATAAAGCTCAATAATCAAATAACTATTGGGGGAGGAGTTACAAAAAAACTACATATCAAAACACTAACAAGTAACAAGAGAATTTTAAAATGTAAATGGTAAAATTGAGGATTCAAGTTAATTAACATCTGATAAAATATTTATATATTATTTATAAATACTATTTAAATAAATATAAAATTTATATATATAATCATTTGGTTTGATTTGGTTATTTTTGCGATTTTTCTTTAGTGAAATCAAAACTAAACCAAATAATATCGATTTTCAAAATTTATAAATCAAATCAAATCAAATATCGTACTTTTTAATGGATTTAGTTCGAATTGCAATTTGATTTAATTTTTTAACCATAACTATGAACAATCCTAAAATTCAACACAAGATTTTCCCCTCTAATTGTAAATTTTTTGTGCTTTTATTAACTTAGGTTACAGTTTACACCAATACTTGTGCTACAAATTGTTCTCCAGAAACTAATAAAAGGAAGAACAAAAATATTCTTAAGGCCACAATAGTGATAACAGAGTCTATGTTACCTTTAAAAATAAATTATGAGTTTTTTTCACTTGCAACTGATGATGATCTATTGTTTGACCATAACTTACTGAACATTTTTTTAGGTCGATTTGGAAGCACACATAAAGCTTTAATTCTTGAAGATTTGCCAATTTCATCCAAATCATCATCTTCAGCTAGCTTCATTTTCAGAGTAGAAAGATTGGACTTTGGTGATTTTAGGCCTGAGGCATTACTCCACTGGTCATCAACTGGTGTCATTTTATTGGCCTTGTTAAAAGATGCTGAAGTCTTGGCTGTGTCATCATGGTCTGCTAGAAGTGCCTTGATGTTGCTAGGCAACTCTGTTACATGACCACCAGACATGGTGCTTCTAGCTTGCTCGAAAAAAAGAACTTGAACAACTACCCTTAGTGGAAGTAATTCATTTTGTGCAGCATGCATACAAACATCCATTGATAATTTCTTGCAGTCTAATATTCTGCAAAGTCGCTTTCTTTCGCTCTTGTTCAGCCCTGGATGCCCCTGCATTTTCGTTACATACACCGACAGTTTAACATGCTAATTCTTTTTAACATTTAGGACATGTGCAAACACTTGGATGTAACATTTTTGGTTTCTATTAAGTGCAATTTTACCTTGAGATAGATGTCGATGGCTTTGTAAAGATCATCATGGTCAAGCCTGGCGAATTCCGGAATTGCTTCAGCAATGGATATGAATTTTGAGAGGGGCAAATTTGTGTCACTAGCAATTTCTTGAAGATATCCATCGATGAGCTTAGCTACCTTGAGTTTTGAGCTATGTGATGCTGAAGAAGATCTTCTACTTTCTTGAAACTCAAGGTCAATATTCTCGGCGGAACGAGACCTCCTCCTCTCAAAATCCCCTTTCCTTCTTAGTGGACTTGTTGGGGGACTTTGCACCTGCAACATGAACTGTTGTAGTATGGTGATAACTATATCCACATCATAAATTGTGTGTGAGACACAAGGTATTAACAGATCATTAACACTAGCATCTTCTAATTGAAGGCCAACTCTTCTTGCCAATTCCATTTTGGATGAAGAAGAAGCCTTCAAAATGTTAGCTGCTTTAAGCAGTTTCAACAAGAAACTGCAAGAAACTGCCCCTTTTTCAGCTGGTAACAAGCTGATTATTGACTCCAAAAGCAGCCTGTGTTTTCCAATTGAATCCGATTCGGATTGATCATGTCCTAGATTAGCGTACTTTGAAATGTTTGGTAACCATCTTGAGGCATAAACTCGCAATGCATCACCGATAACAGTAGGAGGTACTTTGCCACCAGATTTGATAGCTATCATACTTCTCCAATAAAGGTCTATACTCAATTCTGCTAAATCTTCAGCCCACCAAATTTTAGATGAAGCTTTATTATGCCTCCTGCTTTCTGTTTCATCACCTCTTCTCGAGTAGGTCCTTGACAAATTCACCTTTGAAGGATGGGCCAAGACTTTTGAAGCAATAGCTTCAATACATCTGCTTGTAATTCCCAAATCCTCAGACCATAAAGGGAAGGTCTTGGTACTTTGTAATGTCACAATTGAGTCTTTCCAACCTGAAAGTATGCAAGAATTGAAGAATACTTCAAGTTTGTAAATCAAGTTTCCTTTCTCTACATCCTCTGTCATCTGCAGATACTCTGCAGCACACCGAGCCGCAACAATGTTGTAGGCACTTAGAGTGATGGTAATTCCATAGCAGAATTTTGCACATAGCTCAAATGCTTCAATTCCACCAGGAAAATCTGGTAACTGCACAATTTGGTGCTGTGAGGTTTCTGGACTTTCAGAACATAGCCTCTGCAGCCTTGAACACTTTGACAGCAAGGGAAACTGTTTAACACATACCATAACCAAATCAGTAGGCACTTGGATATACAAATTATGACTAGAAATAGGTACGTATTTCAACCTTCTCACAGCTAAGCACAACTCTGAGAAAAGGTAAAGAATCTAACCTTGTGAAGCAAATATCTGCTACCTCGTACTTGAACTATGAGATCACTAATAACTTCAGAGTTAACTGACCTGCATCAGCAAGAAGAAGAAAAATCTTTATGAGTCTTTTTGCTTGTTGAATTCAAGAAACAGAGAAAAGAAAATAACAAGTGAATTACCTTACAGCCTCAGTAGTAATGAAAGTGTCAGGCCTAGATCCAAGTTTCATAAACTTCATGTTATGAGTTTTTTTGTTTCCCTAAAAACTCAAAAACCATGAGAGACAAAGCTAAATTCTACAACAGTTGAAAGTTTTTTAGACACCACTAGTAGCAATCTAAAAAACAAAAGAGAACCACTAGTTAGTTTAGAATATCCTGTCTATAAGTTTGGTAAATTAGACAACAATATTAAATAGTTGCTCAAGGAGAATGAAGAGGAAAAGAGAGAGGAGAAGGGACATAAAACTAAAGGTTGTGGATTTATTAGTATCTGGCTTGCACTAATGCAATTTATATTAATGATGATGCTGACCAAATTGATATGAATCAAGAAAATCAAGCACTCCTAAAAATTCTTGTCCTTAAAGTCAAGTTTGCAGTTAGATTTAGACATGCAAACACAAAGAATCAAAGGGATTGTCAATTTTTAAAAAGGAAAATGTAGAGCCACAAAATGTATTCTTTTCTAACACTAATAAATGAAATCGGAAAAGACAAAAAAGTAAAAAACTAACTTTACACTTACATATCTAGTTACTCCTTTAAATAAACAATAGAAATCATCTATTATCTAAAATTAGATGTTTAACTCGGTATCAAATTAGTCAGTTTATGATGAATTTTTATATTGCTAATGCAGAACATGTGTAGATTTTACTCACTTAGACATGTGTTACACGAAAATAGAATTAAATAAAGTGACATGAATAATAAAAATTCGTATAGCTAATCTTAATTTACTTGTGATTCATGTGTAAATATATTGTTAATAAAGTAAAGAGTACTATTCGAGATTAGCAAATTTGTCATCCATTATACTTTTGGTCTAACATTATCTTATCGTAGAAAGTCTCATCAGGTGCTTGACCCTTAAAAAACCTGAATTTGAAGATAATTTTAACACATAATCGAAAATTGAGAGAAGAGCAAAGTTGGAGGACCTTATTCCTGTTTAATAATCCCTCAATTTCATATTAAGTGAATTTTTGATATTTTTTTTATTATTCAAAATAATTGAATTGTTCAAAGTTCATAAATACATATTTAAAACTTTTTTTCAAGTGAAGCTTTATATTTTTTGAAGAGATAAAATTATTATGTTCACGATTTCACAAAAGACAATAATAAAATTAATGATTCAAATTATGTTCTTAAATATATTTCTTAATATATGTATCTCAACTTGCCTTACAAATTTAATTAATATACAGATAGAGGGAGTAGTGTCGATTGTTTTACCTGTTTAATTAGAGGCAACTGCCAGCCAGCAATAAGAGAGAGGCGAGCCCATGTGCTTATTCTATATATCGGAGAAGTCCTCGATAAAAAATTATATTGTATATATAAATTTATTTTAATTCTTAATATGTGTATATATACAAATTTTGAATTTCGTGAATCAAAATTTATAAATATTTAAAATGATCAATTCAATCACACTTTAAAAGATGGCTTACGACAGTTTAAGTTTTTAATATTCACCTTGAGGATTCAAATTTAAATTTCAATCATTTATTTTTATTTTTGCACTTCCACACAGACATTATTGTCTTTCTTTCTAAAAAAGAAAAAAAAACTATTACTCCTGTTTTAGTCAAATCACTACAATGATACAAGTCATCCTTGGGCGCTCTCTTTGTATTAAACATTTACTTTTTTCTGTTTATACAAGAAATAATTTTTTTTCCTTTTGGGGAAAAAGAAAAAGAAAAAGAATACATACAAGGTAGAGAAAGTAATGATATAAAGAGAACTAGAGAAGAGCAGAAAGTAAAAGGAAAGGAGAGGATGTGTGTATATTATCACATAAGGACCTCAAGTTTCATGATATATAAATGGGGACAAGAAACTTTGCCTTTCTTTTCAATAATATACTAAAGTAGACCATCAACCATTTATTGAAAGAGGGCCACCCCCATTAAATATGATTTGTTCAAACTTGTGTATGAAATATAGAGTTTAGACAGTTTTTTTGGAGATAAAATACATTAAATTGGCAATTGAAAGCCATGGTCAATTTTGTTTTCTGCCTTGGATTCTACTGAAATAATACTTTATCGTAAAATTACTATTTGATAACCAAATGAACCAGTGATGACTATGAAGAAAAGTGTATGACACCAGTATTTTCATCAAGGGTGTTCATATCTTTAGAAAATCGATGGGTGGGTGATTTTTGTATTGAAGGTGTTCGATCAATAATTGATATATATATATATTTAATTAATTTATATATTAAAAAAAAATTAACAAATGTTTATTTGATCATCTTAAATGAATGTAGCTCCGTCGCTGAGTCCGCTAAATATACAGATGAATCAACTTAGG
>JAOTQR010000086.1:7221857-7232492 GCA_025774065.1 Solanum ossicruentum
CAAAGTTAAGAAGTGTAGAGAGAAAGCCTTAAGAAAATCTGATTTTTTTTGTTCAAGTTGAATGACTTGAGTGAGCTAATTTTAAGCCCCTTTTAAAGGAGCACTTGGCCGACTTAACTTTCTCATTTTAAGACTTATTTTATCAAGAAATCAAAGTACCATTTTGCCTTTTCACTTGGGCCTTATTGGATTCAAATTGGTTAGGCCTTTGCTGCCTATTTTGTTTCCTTTCTCTTAGTTAGTTTTGGTCTTACTCACCAAGTGAATTTTGTTGTATTTGGGCGATTTCTCTATTATTCCTGTGTTGAAAATATAGTCCATTTGTGATGCTAAAATATTGGCTAAAATTACACCCTTAACACGGACTTTATTCATAATCGGACTTGGATAAATTCGACGTTGGACCTCGTCTCTATTTAGCTAGTAAATTTAAGTTAAGAAACTAGGTGACTAACCTGCTAGCTTCCTAAGTCCTACAAGTACCTCAATTCTCTTACTTTGTTTAGGGCCGTGATCTCCTTAATTCGACTTAAAACTTATTTATACTCGACCTTCTTTAGTGTTAGACAAACATATCACCCTTTAATTGGAGATTCAAGCACTTTTAAAAATTGGCGCTAATTTGACCAAACCATATCATGTTTCAGTTGCATAGTACTACTATTGTAAGATGTAGGGTGTTACAGTTTTTCTTGCCATGTTTTTTTTCTCTCAAGTGTATTATCTAGTAGAACTAGCGTGTTTAGGTTGTGATGTTTGTTTTGATACAAGTGTTCATAGAAGTCTAAGGTAACCCATGTTGCGAAAAATGCCCCAAAGTAACAATGTTGCAAAAAGGTTATATGTGCTTGCATCCCATCCTGACTAACCTACATGATTCCTGGTAAGCATGTGTGAGTATGGTTGGCATCCTGATGAATGAAGCATGACTATATTAGTTATTTCTATCTAGTGTAAAAGATGTGCCATGTGTGTGTGAGCTTGTTTGCATCATTTAGTCGATGCACTTGTTAGATAGAACTTGCCTGGTTCGTCCGACCGAAATAATTGAATGACTAGATTAGGATGTGATGTTAGGCCATTTTTGTTGACTAGTCACTTAGCCTAAAATTGACCAACCAAATGAAATTGTCCCTCTTGAACCAAAAGTTGAGCCTGAATAGACCTGTTCTTTGTAATCACCCAATTCACTTCCCCTATCTATCTGTTGATCTTTATTTTGGCCCTGGTCTCTCCAAGGACATTGTGAACCTCTACCTAGGTCAAAAGCATAAGATGAGGGTGACTTATACTAGCCCTGGTCCTTTAGAAAGGTATTGTGAATCTTGACCAAGTCAAAGGCTTAAGTTGAGGATGACTATTGTAGGGAAAACATAAAAATGAGCGTAGAAAAGAATCAAGTGATAAGAGGAGAAAAGAAAGTGGGTTGTGATCGTGAGCAAAACTAATGAGCGAAAGAAAAAAATAAAAATGAGTAAATGAGCACTGAAATCACTTCCCACTCTAAAGAAAGTTCGAAAAATAGGGGCAATAGGAGTAGGAGACAGAAATGCAAATGACTGAGTCAAAGTAAGTGTCTTGGAGAACCTATTAGTCACTTTAATACTAAATATGCCTCACCCGAGCCCGAGCGTACGCTACAAGCTGCAAAAGTCCTAATGTGATCCTAAAAAGGTCATTTGAGAGTTAAGATGGAGAAAATAAGGGCAATCATATAATCAACACTTGTGTGCCCATTGAAAGTCATTTATGAGAGTGAGTGTCTACATTCCAGTCTCTGTTTTACATTCTTATGTTGTGAGTGAGACTTCTTTGTAGTGAGGGCACTATCTTTACAGTAATTAGTTACTAATTCAACTGGGTTGTCTTTATTCTCGAACTTATGTGGACTACCCATGCATGTATGATGTTTATGTTAATCTTTATGGGTCCGTTTGGGGTGTGAGCACATTTTTTAAGCTTGTTATCAGGGCATATGTGTTGACAATTGTGGGGTTATCCATAGTTCTTAGTGAGCACTTGTATTTATGCTTTGTTTGGTTGATTTGTTATTGCTTGAGGACAATACATCATTCTAAGTTGAGGCTGTTGATGAGTCATAGAACTCCGACTCTTGTAATGCTTTAAACGAAGGATTTTTGCGCATTCTCAAGATAATTTGTTATTTTGATGTGTGTTTTTGATATTTTTCAAGAAAAGTGATTAACGCATGGAGAAATGCATGAAGAATAGGAAAATGAATGAAAAAATGATCAAGTGTGGGTGCAAGGAGACCTCTGCTGCCCTTGTAGTATCACACGGACTGTGAGATGCCACGTGGATGAGCCTTGACGAGTGGAGCAAAATTGGAACCAAGTGAGGGCACACGGGTGCTTACACAGCTCGCGTACTACTACATGGATTGTGAGGCCCATCGTGTCCTCACACGTGGTGGCAAGCGGCATAAGGAGCTAAAGAAAGATGATGGAGGAAGTCGCCTAAGGCAAGTCGCACTGCCCCCTTCACGGGCTGTGGAAATTGACACAGTCCATGTCGCGCACCGTCAAATTGACCTGAAAGTGTCCAGTACCATCAAAAATTATGAAAAATGTACAAGTGGCACAAAATGGAGCTCGTTGCGGGCCATGTGACCAACCACGATTCGTGACTTGGGCCATGATGTTGAAAGAAGTTGTGAAAAATCAAAGGTAAAAGAGATGGTCCCTCTCACGGAGCATTGACCCTCATATGGGTTATGTCAACGCATGTGATCTAGTGTCGCCACACGAACCAGTTCACGATCCGTCTACTGCCACACGGGCTGTGTAACGGCCCGTATCTATTCCAACATTATTTTTTCTATTTTAAGTTGGATTAGGTTATATATATATATATATATATATATATATATATATATTTTTGCTCCATTTTTATTGAGTCTTGGACTATTGGAGACAGAGAACACGAAATAACACCATTTTACTTTCAATTTCATTGAACTCTTGGATTTCAATTATCTTATTCGAGATTGTAATTCGTGAATTCATTAATTCTTCAATAGTAATTTCTTTATCATGAATTCTTTATATTGTTGTGGGCTATCTTTCTTGACTATGCTAGGCTAAACCCATAACTAGGGTTGTGGGAACCATGACAAATCAATAAGATAGACGAATATAGGGTAAATCTAAGGATTGATTAGCGTATATATCGTAGTATTCTTCACTTTAACTTCTTCATTAATGAGTCGACGCATTAGGGTAAGCATGTATTCATTACATGCTCAAAAGGGTGATTAGAAAAAGAGTTCTATGACAGAAATTTGGAGTCTTTAACTTAGTCTAAGTACTTGAGATCGAAAGGTGAGAACATTCTGTGGTAGATAATAAGAGTTAGTAAGTCTACGTTCTGAGATTGAAAGGTGATGAATGAAATACATCTAAGAAGGACCGAAAGGTGAATTAGGTGTTACATAACTTGTTAGATGTTGTATGCGTAATCATGAATGAGTTTACCATATAGATCAGCTATCGCATTAGATTTCATTCGAAACATAATCGTAACTTTGCATTAATCGGTTGAAATCTCGTAGTCTTTATATTCGTTTGTTACTTTAGTAATTTAGTTTGCAAAAACCAAAACCCTCCATTTACTTTATGTATTTTTATTTACTATTCCTTTTGGAGTGTAATTTGGGAGTATCAATATATATATATACACACACATATACATATTTATTTACTATTACTTTATGCATATGTATATGTATATGTATATATATTGACTTATCAGTTACTTGTGGTTTCATACCCTATGTGATCTTATGAATCATTCTATATTGATATCAAGATGGTACTTATATTATAATATGACCGATATATTGAGTTTGTGGTGATATTGAGACATTAATGTTATTAAGCTACTGATAACATTGAGCTTTTGATGACATTGATGCATTAAGATCATTATGATATTGATACTATTATATAGTTGTGATCATGTATATTGTATTTATTACTATTTGTGCATTGATATTTGTGATGGATACGATTGAGATGTGAGTAAGGTTACATGTGAATTGGTGGTCGAGGTCTCTACCGATCGAGTTAAGGTAATATGCTGGTGGTCCGAGGTCATTTTCGAATAGGTCTGAGGTTTTTCTCGGATGGATGAATATTAGCCAAGGTTTTTGTTGTCAATATTCATGGATACATGGTCCATGTGAGGCCCCCATAGCTTCCAACTAAGGCAGTCATCTGGTTAACGGATGTGATAGTAGTACAAACATTGTTATGACTATTTGACACTGCATCACATTACTGACATCTCATGTCATCTACTTCATCTCATATCATACTTTTTTCTATCTTACTATTGTATTGCGTATGGAATTCTCTACTTATTGTGTTATGGACCTGAGTAATTGTTGGATGTATCTAGATATGATTGTGTGTTGAGACATTATGCCGAGTGATTAGTATATCTATATTATTGACTCTTGTGTATTATCTTGTGCTGGGACTTTTTTGAGTGTAAGGTTGTAGTTCAATGGATTAAGGTTGGGATTGAACTCAGGAGTTACTTGTGTTCTTCATTACTTTAATTTAGGTTTGATTCCATTTCGCTGAGTACCTTGTTGTTTGGTGCTCACCCCTTGCTACTCTTTTTTATAGGTTGTGAGCTCGATCTATCCTGTTAGATTTCTTTTTTGTTGGATCGAGCTTTCGGATTTCTTACAAGGTAGCTACCCATGTTTTCAGCAGGCTTTCCAGGATTTCATTTTATGTTCTTGTTCTATTTGAGGACTAGACATCATGTTATGTATTCCCTTTGAGCATTCTTTATGTAGAGACTTGTGCATATGACACTAGTTCTGGGATGGTTTTAGTTTTCTTTCTTTCGCTTATCTATATTGTTAGACTGTTATCTTCTGCTTTTATCTTAATTGTTAAGTGGTTTGAACTTTGGGTTGACTCGCCTCGGTGGGTTAGGTGAGTGTCATCATAATCGGGCTTTGGGTCATGACACATCACCCATTCCAACTTTGTGGTGAGTGCTTCTTTCATTCGGAGGAACCCTTTTCAGTCAGTGTCTTTCACTATCTTAGTAGTCATGGACTTGTCATTGCACCTTCTTGATAAATGATCAGGGATAAAGGTTTCATAGACACTGATAGAGTAGAGTTGATATTTTTATTTAGAGAATTATTTTTAAAAGTATTATCTACCAAATTGAGTTGATTGAACTTATTTTATTAAAAAAACTATTTCCTTATTGAGTTATTAATTTGACTAACCTATCGTATTATTCTCCTTATCATCCATTTGAGTCTTTCGCTGAATGATTGAATGAGTGAATTGACCCATAAGTGATTTGCTTGGGGACCAATAATGATTTTTGATTGCAAGCCAGACCGAAGATATCTTTTCAGAGTGTGACATAAGATTGGTGGCATAAATTAATCTATGGCGATGACCATGGTCACTTCAGCAGGGGGTTTGTGAAGATTGTTTTTTGAAGTGGAGGTGGGTGCCTCGTTAGTAGAACTATCTATTACTTCTTCCATGGGAGGATTCCTATTTTCTCAATCTAGGAGAGGTATTTTTTGTAGTAGGATCTTTGAAGGCCCTTTGTCTTTAATCCTAATGCAATTTGGGTTAAAAAATTGTTCTTTCTCATTAATTCTGTCAAAATCGGTCTATTAATAAAAATGTTTTAGGGATTTAATATAGTGGGGTAACTCATGCTAGTTGTTTGTTTCTGAGCCTAGTTACCTCCAATGGGGGTCTTTTATTTCGATTAGAATTGTCAATTTAGGGAGGAATTTTGCTTCCTTTTGCCATTTTTATATAACTGGCTCAAATTATGATGATGATTAATAAAATTATGGAGATTTTTGATTAAATTGGATAGTGGGAGGGCTTTAGAAAACTTACTGTCCTTTTATTAAATGCTCTTACATGGGTTGAGAGTGGCTTTTTAAAGTTCCTTGAATGTCCGGTGAGAAAGCTTCCATTTTTTGTTTTCCTTTTGGGAAATGCCACAATTTGTCATGCCTCTTGTTTTGGTGCACTTGCAAATGCCATTGTGGATTGAGTGTTTTGTTGGGTTGGGTTGGGTTGGTGGTGGTACATTTCTTATTTATATAGCCAATGCGTTCACATTTAGTACAAAGAGTTTCCAAATAACCTCTTGATGAGGGCTTCTTGTTTGGACTTGTGTTTTCGCTGGGATTCCTAAAGGGACTTCAATATATATTCTCGCATATCTTTTCCATAATTAATGGAGTTGAGGTGCCAACATCTATTTTCAATAAGTTTTTCAACTTTTTCCTTATTTTCTCTTGTACGAGTTTATGGTAGAATAGTATAGGGAGTTGGAGTAGTCTCGCCCAAAGTTGATGAGTGTTGATTCGTGCGAACAAATTTGGTTCCAAGTGTTTGACTAATAGGATGCATCCAAGAATGGACCATGATTGTCTTTATCAATCCATCCTATTGAGAGAATTGTTGTATATAAATCTTATCCTAAATCGATTTGACACAATGTTCTCAATTGACTTTTAGATTTCTAAGCAACAGAGAATAAATGAAGGCCTTTTCTTTCGGAGATAAATGAAGTAGCTTTCTATGTAACCTATCATGGAGGAGATTTTAAATAAGAAAAATAATAATTTAAGGAGAATGTCACATGATTTAAGCAAATAAATACTACTATTCCGTTTCGAATTTTTTATTTTATCTTACATTTTTCTTTAATCGCTTGAAAAAAAAATTTACTTTTTATAATTATTTAATTTTTTCATTTCATATAGTGAAAAGAATTATTAAATAGCATACCATTTTACCTATTTTGCCAAATCAAAACTCAAAACCAAATAACAAGTTAAAATAAGTAAGTAGTAAACTATATTATTCTCTCCGTTTTTAATTTATATGACTCTTTTCTTTTAATTAATCTAAAAAGTTTAATACATTTTTATACTTAATAATAAATTTATTTTTAAAATATTTATTTTGTTCTCAATAAAAATAATTTATAATTATATAAATATTTATAATTTATTTTAAATTTTAAATTTATTTTTTTTTATTTTAAAAAAATTTATATCGTAGTCAAATGACATCATAATTTAAATGGAAAAAGTATAACTTAGAGAGATTTACAATATATTTTCCTAAAGAAAATTGGTGGGGCACCTAACATGATTCTCTCTGGCCATGACAGGGACATTAGCATATTAACGGCAAAGTTTAATTGCCACCTGTCCTCAAAATTTCAAACTTTATGGTATCATTTAATATTTAATTTTACTTTAAACTTTTCAATAGAACGTTAGATATTGTTAATTCCAATGGTAAATGATCCCATTGGATAATGCCGCATGCGGCAGGCAAATCGAGCCAGTCAATTCAACGCGTCAGAAGACTTTGGCTCTAAGGTAAGGGGCATGCACAATATTAAATGACCAAATTAGCCATAATGTTCAATTACAAAATACTCCTATAATGTTACAATGGAGGAGAATAGGGGTGATGATCGGGTAGGTTGAGTCAAATTTAAACGAGTTATAACAGCTTAACATATTAAAAAAGTCAAGATTCAATCTGATCCAATTTTTATATTCATTTTATTTGTTCTTTTTTAATATTTTAGTAGTTAATTAAATTATATATATTTTTATTATGATTATATAAAATATATCAAATTGAAAAAAATATTTTGAAAATATTTTAATAAGATCTCTCTCGAATTAATTCGGATTGCATATCAATCCAATTTTAAATGGGTTGGTTTGAGATGAATTGAATTAATAATTTTACTGGATTGGGTCGGGTCAAAATTCAATGGATTGGGTCGGATTAGGCCTAATTTTGTCACCCCTAATATAAAATTACATTAATCTCTTATTTATAAAGAATACTAGTTATAAAAATGTTGTGCAATGCACGGACTCATTAGTTATTTATAAAGTTATTTTTTAATTATAAATTAAACTTTATTAAATTATCTTATTAAGTGCAAAATAAATATCCAATAAATATTATTAATATTGATTAATTTTTAGTTTAATGATTAAATGATTTTACATTTTTACTCTAAAATAAATACATTATTATTTTATCCTAATTTTAGCATTTATATAATTTAAAATAATTGATCAGGGTGATATAGTAAAATGATAGTTGAATCAATTGGAAAAATTATTTATTTGGAGCAATATCGTAAAATCATTATGCAGCTGCCTTAAATAGATTAAATTAAAAAATCTCAAAAATATTATTATGGGCCATTCAACTGTAAAAATTAGTTGTTAGGGGTAATATTGTAAATTACTAAGTAGCTGTCTTAAAAAGATTAAATTAAAAATCTTCGAAATATTTTTATGGACCCGATATCATAAAGAAGAGGAGCAGTCAACTGAAATAGACATGTCAACGAAGAGTTGTCTGCTTGAGCACTAACCGTCTCTTATATAATAAGAGAAATAATAGTATTTTAGGTCCAAAGGTGTAAATTATATTTCTCATGTCCGAATATATGTGGTAATTAAGAGTTGATTGGATTAATTTTTTTAAATTAGATCAATGCAATAATTTAAAATTAAATTTTACATGTTTAACATTTATACAAAAGCAATGTTTTTTTATGTCAATATAATCAAATAATTGTTCAAAACTTATAATTTGAATCTGAAGAAATAAAGTATATACATGGACAGCAGAGACATGATAAAAAGGCATTTGGGTGGTGATGGATTTACAAGATGCAGTAACACTTGAAAACTGCAGTTGAGCATTAAAAGACACTAAAGCGATATAGTTGCTTTGAATCTGAAGCGATACGGTTGATTGGTTGATCTCATTATTTTCACTTGATCAATCTTGTCATATTGGGTGCACTCATTATCCTTGTTCATGCAACACTGAAAGGAGGCGTATTGGATGTGACCTTGAGTGTAGTATGTTACTTGAAGAAAGACTCATACTGCAAAGTGATTATCATTTTTGACTATATAAATATTGTGACTCCAATTGGATTTAGAAATTTCTTGTTGGGTTGTTTGAAAATTCATTGGTTTTATACCAGATAAAAAAAGCAACACATGATCTCTCAATCTTCAATAAAATTGTCACGACTCTTTGAGAGATCCCTTGGCAGGTTGAGTGTGGATTATCAACCTCTAATTAATGTGCGTTATGACAGTTCAACAATGCTATAAATAGCAAAAATTTGGTTGTTTCATCGACAATTGAATTAATATTATCATTAAAATGGACATTCAAGATCACACTTGAAAGGGCAATGAAGTAAATATAAAAAAAATTATATTTATTTAATTATAATCTAATTAGGGAAATGAATTGTAGTCCTATATAGATGCAAGGAAAGACCACCATAAACTTGATATAAGAATCTGATATGGGAATTGAATAACAGAAAAGGAAGGAAAATTTTTCTCTGTCTCTACATATTTAGTTTATAAGATAATCATTATTTATGAAGCTGATTAGAAAGGAAATAAATTGAAACAAATTATTTCTTCGTGTAAAAGAAAAAATACCCCCAAAAGAAAAGGGTATTATTGTCCTAGTATTTTGGTTTTAAAGAAACAAATGATTAGGGAAAGGAAAAAAAATTTAGTAATGATTTGTATAGCCCATAGAGGGGGGGTTGAAGACAAGTGAAACGGCTTCCTTCCTTGTAATCTTCTTTACAACTGCCTCCCCCATACAAAATACTTCCTTTCTGGGCCTATATTTTTGTCTCCTAATTTCATTCTTCCACAAATTCCTCTCTATTTCTTTTTAACTATTATTCTGCTTCAACCAATTTTTTCAGGGTCACAAAAAAATCTCTTGATTTATCTATAAATCCAGTGTCCAAAATATACGGTTTGCATTACAAGTGTAATTTTTTGGGTTGATCTGTATTGGAAGGGTTGACGCAACCATAGAAATATATAGTTAGAGAGGGAGAAAGATGTGGGGTGTCACTAGATTTTTGGAAAAAGTTTATATTTTTGTACAAGGGGGATCTGGTTACTGTTCAAAGAAGAAGGATGATATTTGTAATGAGGTAATCTTTGTTCTCTTACAAAATTTGAGGCATAATTGCCTGTATTGGATTTCCTTCTTTTTGATACAAAAAGAATGTTGGAAAGGGAAAATTTTAGGTTAATTTTCTGTTTCATATATATACTAGTTCTTCTATCTTGTATTAAAACAAGAAAAACAAACTGATTTTTTTTTGATTTATTCAAGGTTCTGTATTCCTGTTTACTTTCCTATTTTGCTTTCTTGTTTTTAAGGATTTATTTGAAATTAATAGTAAAGGACAAGGAAATTGTGAGGGTGAAGGGGGCTTTCTGGATTGTTCCTTTCCACAGTTGTGTTAAATGAAAGTGCCCTTGCACCAAGTAATTTTCTACTTTTGCTTGAAGCTTATTTAATCCTACGCATATGTCTGGCATTACTCATCTTGTGGGTAGGGACTGAAGAACTGTAACGGATCCTCCAAAAGTAGTGCATTTTTGAAGTATCGGCAACATTTTTGAAGTGTCTGAGCAACATACCCATGTCCGGTGTTTACATCAAACCATATTATTTTACCATGATTAAGTCAACTATTTTAATTTGGGCATGGTCAACAGGA
>JAOTQR010000086.1:7259497-7280705 GCA_025774065.1 Solanum ossicruentum
AAAACAAATCCACTTGGTCTAAACATTTAAAATAAACACTTAAGTCCCGAATTGTTCGAGATTTCCAATATTCATCCAAATTTCTCAAGCATTTCAAATGTTAAAAAAAATACGGGTTCTAACACTTATCTACAAGAGAACAACTGAGGCGTAAATAGTTTCGTCGCGCTCAAGTCACCAGCAATTTATCAAAGATCAATTCATTTTTTAAACTAAGAAATTTCTTGTGGATGCAGGGAAAATTTTGCAAGTCTTATCTACAAGAGAACAACTGAGGCGTAAATAGTTCCGTCTCGCTCAAGTCACCAGCAATTTATCAAAGATCAATTCATTTTTTAAACTAAGAAATTTCTTGTGGATGCAGAAAAAATTTTGCAAGTCTTATCTACAAGAAAACAGCTGAGACGTAAATAGTTCCGTCTCGCTCAAGTCACCAGCAATTTATCAAAAATCAATTCATTTTGAAACTAAGAAATTTTCTGTAGATGTAGGGAAATTTTTATAGGTCGTATCTCCAAGAGAACAGATGAGGCATAAATAGTTTCGTCTCGCTCAAGTCACCAGCAATTTATCAAAGATCAATTGATTTTAAAACTAAGAAAATTTCTGTGGACGAAGGAAAATTTTCGCAGGTCTTTTCTAAAAGAGAAAAGCTGAGGCATAAATAGTTTCGTCTCACTCAAATCCCAGCAATTTATCACAGCTCATGCATCGCGGAGAGAGTTAGGTTCATTTTACTATTCATTGCCGCCAGAACCAGTTTATGCCAAAACCAGTTTATTTTTATGTCAATTTATTTTCCAGTTATGCCAGAACCAGTTTATTTTTATGCCAGAACCAGTTTATTTTATGCTAGTTTATTTTTCACTTATGCCAGAACCAGTTTATTTTTATGCTAGTTTATTTTTCACATATGCCAGAACCAGTTTATTTTTATGCCAATTTATTTTTCAATTATGCCAAAACCAGTTTATTTTTATGCCAGTTTATTTTTCAGTTATGCCAGAACCAGTTTATTTTTATGCCAGTTTATTTTTCAGTTATGCTAGAACTAGTTTATTTTTATGCCAGAACTAGTTTATTTTCCAGTTATGCCAGAATCAGTTTATTTTCTAGTTTATTTTCAGTTATGTCGAAACCAGTTTATTTTTCAGTTTATGCCAGAACCAGTTTATTTTACAGTTGCGCTTCCAAAACTAGTTTATTTTCCAGTTGCTACCAGAATCAGTTTATTTTACAATTGCTTCCAGAACCAACTGTCGGAAGGGGCTGTTGCATATTCATCGCCGACAAGGCTATTTTCAACTGCCGACAGGGCCATTGCATATTCATCGCCGACAAGACTATTTTATTTTCAATTGCCGATAAGGCTGTTGCATATTCATCGCCGACAAGACTATTTTATTTCTAACTGCCGACAGGGCCGTTGCATATTCATCGCTATCAGAACCAGTTTATTATCCAGTTTATGCTAGAACCCGTTTATTTTCCAGTTGCTTCCAGAACTAGTTTATTTTACAGTTGCTTGCAGAACCAGTTTATTTTACAGTTGCTTCCAGAACCAGTTTATTTTATAGTTGCTTGCAGAACCAGTTTATTTTACAGTTGCTTCCAGAATCAGTTATCGAGAAGGCCATTTTATCTTCAGCTGTCGAGAGAGCTATCGCATGAACATCACTGTCAAGGCTATTTTATTTCCAACTGCCTAGAGGGTCGTTGCTTATTCATCGCCAATAAGGCTATTTTATTTCCAACTGCTGAAAGGGGTCGTTGCATGTTCATCACCGACAAGGCTATTTTATTCCCGACTGCCTAGAGGATCGTTGCTTATTCATCGCCAACAAGGTTATTTTATTTCCAACCGCCCAGAGGGTCGTTGCTTATTCATCGCCGACAAGACTATTTTATTTTCAACTGCCTAGAGGGTCATTGCATATTCATCACCAAAAAGGATATTTTATTTTCAAGTTGCCGAGAGGACCATATAACGACTGCTTCATATTGATTCATTATCTATCAAGCAAAAGAGAAGAATAAATATCGAACGCGATGTGGACGCCATCAAGTAGGATGCAGCACAACGTGAAATTTTTTCTTAGCAACGAACTGGGACATGGTCTGAAGGGGGGTGTCAGACCCTTCGGACACGAGCTGGGAAGCGACTACCACCATCTAACCACACCCCTGTCAGAAGGCCTGTGGGTATTTTTGTGAGTCAGTTAATTCATTTTCAGTTTCTCTCACCGAAGGCAATCTCCCAATCCGAGTGACGATATACCAAGAATTTTGGAAATTATGTCCCTGTAAGTTCTCAATTATGAATGTGACGAGCTCCACATTTATGATTAAGAGGTTGCAAGCCTCTTTTCATGATTCAATTTATTTGTCACTCCTCCTAAACCAGAGGTCATCTCAAAATAAGAGATTTCCCCTTCAACCGATAGAGTCGAACTATAAGTAGCCTGATTCCTAAGTCCAAAGATATGTAGTCGGGGTCAATTTTGAAAACTTGGTTGCATTCCAACATTTACTCTTAAGATCTCAATCTCAAGCATTCTAATTTCGTCATAATTCGATATTGAGATAACTTTTGAATTCTTTCAGACTCATGTGTAAAATCAAGCGTTTTGAATTACAAGTGGTCTGAATTCTCATATAACCTGGGATATGTAGGAAACCCAAAGCAAGAGTCCGATCATAATTTCTCAAAAGTCAGCTTTTTGAAAGATGAAATATGATCGACTAAAAATTAGATTAGTCAAGTAAAAACCTCTTTCATCAATCATATCCAAAGAAAAAGACAATTATTGACACCCAATTTTTATCCTTCACAGCATAAATCAATCACCAAATTTTTAATTTGAAATAGTTAGCTATCAGGGAAAAAAAACAATCGCCCCCAATTTCCTCTTTCCATTTCTTCTTCACGCTCCCATTCCCCTCTTCTCCTTTCCCATTTCTTCTTCTTCTTTATAGAACAGAGAAGAGCAAACCTAGCTGGAAACCAATCACCCGACAATCCTAACGTTCTCCTCCTACAAATCACGCTCCCCATTCCTGTTCCCATGCGGTTCGCTTTATGGAGATTGAAGAGAAAAGCATTCCACTTACCTATCTTTGAATTTTGAATTCGGTTCGGTCCTTAGTTTCCCCCTCGATTAGCCCTAATTTTGGGGGCTATATAGTCCCTTCTTCTTCTTCCTTTTGAAGCAGTCGTGGATAATCAAGAACCCTAAAAAACTCAACTGATTTCGAGTCGTTTTGATTTCTGAAAATCCCAAAACTCCAATCAATTGCAGCCATCAAATCCTACGAACCCTAGAAAAGCTTGACGGCGGCCGTCATCAATTTGAAATCCTAGAAAATTCCATAGCCGTCACTATTCTCGAAAAGGTTCATCGATTCAAAGACCAAAACCAGAGCATCTGTTCTTTTGAGTCGAGGAATTTGAAACGAGCTTTCGTTGTGGTGTTGAAATTCACTGTTCAAGCTCATCGTCATCCCAGTTCGCTGCCCGAACAAAGGTAATAATCCAATCTTGCTTCTTCATTTGAAGTCTCGTAACTGTGTTTGAATGCGAACTTTGAAGATATGTCGAAACTTTTCTGTTTGCACTTTGCTGGTTTCTAATTGGAGATGCCTTATTGTGACGAGTCAATGTTGTGGTGTTGTTTTGGTTGCTGGTTGTCAAAGATGTTCTTACTCGTAGGTTTGTCTTTAAGTAATAAAAGTCTTGTTTAATACTGGTTTTCACGTTCTGAGTGAGATAAAAATGCATATGAAGGAGTGGAAAACCTCCTCTACCAATTAAGTACTTCTTTTGATTTGCTATTCGTTCTGTGAAATTGCTATTCAGTTAGTTAAGTGATTAATTGTGCCTTGTTAAATTATTAGACCTATTATATGCCTGATGAGGTTAGTTAGCTAGGAAACTGGTTTGTGGATACTACATTCATTCTGAATGTAATTCCGACTGTCTATATAGGGAATCAAATGTTGAATGTTACTCATTGATCATGCCTCACTCGTACTGGACTATCTCTTCTATGATGTTATGATGGAAAGTTGAATTATTGGTGAATTGAATTGGAAGGGGAGAGTCATTTTGTTTCGGGTAGTAGAGCAGGTGATGCTGAGATTGTGTTGGCCATTCCCTTTCATGTTAGTTTATCATGTAAAGAATTATGTAATTCGATGTTGTGGTATAAATTCGTAAATGAATTTAGTCTATCCCCAAAACTGTAAGTTTTCTGCCTGCTTGTTCAATACATCAGACATGTTATAGCTTGCTTTGGGTTGTTGATTTCATGCTTTCAAGTCGTGTGGCTATGTGAATACAACTGTTGGTATGCTAATGAGGCTGTCTGCCCTTTCTTTTTCTAAAATGTGAAGTTCTCTGGTTGTAAATGATGATGCATGTCTCTATTATGTTTGAAATGGTTAAAAGTGCTGAAAGTATGTTTCAATTATCTGCTCTTGGATTTTCATGTGAAGAATTAGCTGCTTAAAGGTCGAATCTATAACTTGGTGGTTGGCCCTTGTGTTGATCATTGAATGCTATTTAGTTTAGTTGGCAAAGATTTGCTTGTTATGTGCATATGCGGATGCTGTTTCTTCTTGTAGTTCCCTGCTTCCAGCATCTCTAAGACAATATAAATTGGTTTAAGTCATGTTATAGCTGCTGGTTTGTTCCTGCTCTATTGCTTCACAGTAGGCGTTCTCATTTAGCAAGTGAAAGACTGATTTGTTATGTTCTAGTATCTGTAACCCGTGATCAGTTTCAGCCCTTTTCATTATTCTTATCTGTTTTCCAGCTTTAAAAACTGGTTATTAGTGGCTTCGAACACATGAGAATGATTTTATACTCTTGACAGTCATGTCCTCTCTGTTTTCTGATTTATATCATCATGTTTTCTTTTCATTTTACTTTCTATTTCTGATTTATATTGACAGTTTGGTTATCTTGAGTTTGATCTAAGGTTATCAACTGCAAGATAAATGTTGTGAATAGCATATTCATTCTAAGATTACTTGGCTCTTTATTTGATAAATTTCGTTTCATTCAAAAGTAATGTCAATACTAATTCCTTACTCTTTCTCTATTTGCATGGAACATTTGGGAGCGAACGGAGTCTAGGTGAGACTCCCACAAAATCAAGTCTCAGGATTCGACATCATCATATCCGTGCATGGAGTCAACATCTTAGACTATCCTGACTAGCAAACCAGCGGAAGTACCTTATCCGGAGCTATCCACGATTATATATGTTTGTTATTTTGTTGTGATACCTGTCCAACTCTAACATTTTATTTGCTTTCAATCTAATAGATTCCCCAACAAAACCATTTATGTTATTTTTATTTAATTTCATTTTTATTATGAAAAATGTGTTTGCATTAAAAAATAAAAATAATAAAAATAAAAAAAGGAAAAATAAAAATGTGATTTTATATTTTAGACCAATTTTTAAACATAGTCAATTTCCTTTAAGTTTAGTCAATCGCTTTCAATTTAGTCAAGTCCGATCAAATCTTTTCAAAATTAATCAATTTTAAAATCAGTCCACCTTTGCAAAGTCAATCAAATATTTTGAAAGTTAGTCAATTTCTTAATCGTCGGATAACCGCATTTAGCGGCCATTTCAAGTGCGTAAAACCTTCTTGAAATGGAAATGTGAACCCGAATTATTCTTTGAATTTAAAAAGATTTTTCTGTTAGGTCTTTTTAAATGTTTTATTGGTTTCTTAATTATTCTTAAACTTAGGCGGCGACTCTTTTTCAAAATTTTGAGAATTGGTTTTCTTAAATTACCTAAGTTTTAAATCGATTTCTGATTTTCGAAATTTTCCTTTCACAAAGTCATTTTTCGGATTAACAGAGGTCTCTAATAAATATTACAAAAAATCATTAATGAGTTTTTAATATCTCTTACCGTCATAACAGTGACAATTGAATCACTTTATTTTTTATTATTTGATATTTGTTTGCAATTAAAAAAAAATAATTACAGAAAATAAATTGCAAGTATAAAATAAATAAAAATCATAATTTTATTCATTAAGATTGTGAATAGAGGTGTTTAGGGTTTGAATAAAAATCAAACCAAATCAAAAAATTGAATCAAACTGATTTTCATTTGATTTTGGTTTGGCTTATTTATTTTGAAAAATGGAAAAAATAATTGAACTAAACTAACAAATTATATATATTAATTAAAATATAGTCAAAAAAAAAAACGGGAAATTTCATATATATGTGTATATATATACACACACACACATACACACACACACAAATACAAAAGTAAAATGTTAGAAAAATTACACAATTACAAAACTTATCTTATCATAATCTTCAAAATTCCCTACCATTTAATTTCAAAAAGGAAAAAAAATATCCCTATGCAACTTAAGAGCCTATTTTATATAAATATGAAACACAAAAATATTTACCACCAAATGTTAATAGTTTCTTTGCAAAACTGTACATACATGGACCAAACGAAAAAATAAAATAAAATAAAAGGAAAAGGTATGAATATTAAAGTAGTGCAATTGATGACTCTCTTTTGTCTTTTCATTAGCCAAAAGACATATTGGCTTCTTTTATACACCACCAATCAATTTTTTTTCTCTTTCTTCATTTTGTTTTGCAGCTATTGTTGGAAATACCATTCAAGTTTTTTTTCTTCTTTTCTTTTGTTCATTTTGTTTGCAGCCATTGTTGAAAACATCTTCATACCAGATTTTGCTTCTTTTTTTATAGTTTAACCATGTCCAAATTTACTTGTCAAAAAACTTCAACTCGTAAAAGTCTAAGGAATAGTTAGGAGCCAATTTACTTGGATTCGATCCCTGTGTATTGTTTAATACCAAGTTTCGACCTCCATATTTTTACCCCATCTTCACTAAAGAATAAATCAACACGGGGAACACCAATATTTCCAAGAATTAATCACCGAAGAATCATCCATCTAAATCTGTCAAGGGAATAATAAGGTATTATTCGAAGCACAATCGTCTAACTTTCTCCATGATAATGCTTAATTTTGTATAAAAACTAACGACATAAAAAATATAATAACCAACGTAGGTATGTTGATGCCAATTTACTTGGATTCGATCCCTGTATATTGTTTAATACCACGTTTCGACCTCCATATTTTTACCCCATCTTCACTAAAGAATACATCAACACGGAGAACACCAATATTTCCAAGAATTAATCACCGAAGACTCATCCATCTAACTCTGTCAAGGGAATAATAAGGTATTATTCGAAGCACAATCGTCTAACTTTCTCCATGATAATGCTTAATTTTGTATAAAAACTAACGACATAAAAAATATAATAACCAACGTAGGTATGTTGATTACAAAATCGAAAGTATCATTTTTTATCCAATAAGTGGATTCAAAAGTTTGGTTGATACTATTGCTTTGCAAATCAGTGTTGATACTGTTGTTTGTGAGATGGTACTCATGTATAAAATTAGTGATGAATGTGTTAGCGTAGTTCAATAATTATTTTTTTTAGTTACTTTTCTAGTTATTAAGACATATAACATGTATTTGGAATGATTATTTGTTTTAAAAAAATGCAAAATGTAATTATTTTTTGGAGTTATTGAATGAGCACAATTTGGTGCATTTGTTTGTCCTGAAATGAAAAAATATTGTCTGTAGAGTTTGGGGAATTGCACATTCAGTTTGTTGGTACTTTTGTTGATATAAACTTTGGTAAAAATTTGTCACATTGTTTGGATTGTGACAAAAGTATTGTTTGATTGCTGCTGGTACTTCGAAATGGTATCATGGTTGATTTTTATCAAAGTTTCCATGTTCTTTTGCACGGGTTGACAAATTGATGTTTGATTGGCTATTTTATCGTTCAAAATTATTTACACTTCTTATTGCAACGGTAAAGCTGTCAGTTATTTGATTTCTAAATTGGTATATAGGTTGATTTTTCCTAATAAATATTTGATTTCAAATATTATTGTGAAGATTATTTATTTGTTAAACTTGTTATTGCGAATAACAATGAATTTCAGGTATTTTGTTATAAAAATTAGTTTAAACATAATTTTATTACTAGTTTTTGTGCTGATTTTTGATGCTTTTGGGTAGTCGCATAGTTTGATTTACAGTGTTCTTGTTATGAATATTTCTTAGTACAAACGGGTTAAATAGCACATGACTGATATCAGTGAATGACATAATAACCTTGATGACAAAAAAATTATAGATTGTTTACCCTAAGTGATATATACCATCAAGGTAATTACAACATTCACAATGGGTGCACAACATTAAAAAAAAAAAATTACCTATCAAGTAGCCCAAAAAGAAAATATCAATTGTCTGTTCACCTCATCAATATAATTTACAAAAATATGCACTAGTAAATGTCGTAAACATTGAAAAAGAAAAAGATATGACATGTTCAACAGTAATAATCATCCAGTAAATGATAAAAATCTCCCATAATGTCTATTTCTTTTTTCTCGGAACATACTTTGAGGTCAATGGAGCACCAAGTCTACTGACCACCTTGCCAGTAGCTTCACTCACGCTTACCACATCTGCATCTATCTTCACCAGTCATAATTTCAAAACAATTTCAAAACAATGCTCCGTACCTCAACCGAAATAAATCGGGAATTATGATGGTTCTTTCAAAATGAATCTGAAAATGTCCTTGTGAAATGCATTCAATACACACGCACATATACAGACCGTAATCACTGTCTAGAAGAAAGGTAGAAAATAGTTTAATATTCAACAAATTCAAAACATTGGTGGTTTAACCAAAAAAAAGGAACACTAGAGAGAAGCATGTACAACAAGGCATTTAATAAATCAACTGTTTCACCATCTTGAAATCAAAAGGGAATTAACTTTAAATAGGGCCTATAATTATTAAACAATACAAGATCTACCAAGTGTAATTACAGAAAAAAACACCAAAAATAGAAATTATAGTTGAAAAAATGATAGACCAAAAAAAAAAAAACTAACATTAAACCCAACATGGCATATGAGAACCAATGTATACATCAACAAAGAATTGAATTGTTGAACCAATACATGTATGAACATTTCTCAACATAGAATCCCATTGGGAACCAATGTATATATCAACAATTTCATCATCTCTTCTATCAACAAGGAATTTACTCTACAAGAGACCCTAAAAATTATTGAACACAAGATCTATCAAGTCTACTAACAAAAAAAGAACACCAAAAAAGAAATCAAATCTATATAAAAAAAATACATCAAAAAACAAAACAGAAATCAACATTAAAACCAACATGATACCTGTGAACCAATGTATACATCAACTGAGAAAACCAACTATGATACCAATCTTTATAACATATAGCAACACAGAACCCAGTTGTGAACCAATGCATATATCAATAGCTGCACCATCTCTTCTACCAAATAGGGAAATAACTCTAAAAGAGACCCTAAATTTATTGAACACAAGATCTAACAACTCTACTAAAAAAGAAAACACCAAAAAAGAAATCATACTTGTAAAAAAGTACCCCAAAATACCATAACAGAAATCAACACTAAAACCAACATGATACCTGTGAAGCAATGTATACATCAACTAAGAAACCAATAATTAAACTAATTTATATCAACACATATCAACATAGAACCCAATTGAAAACCAACGAATATATCAACAGTTGCACAATCTCTTCTATCAAACAATGAATTAACTCAAAAAGAGACCCAAAAATTATTAAACACAAGATGTAACAATTCTACTAAAAAAAGATAACACCAAAAAAGAAATCTAGTTATAAAAAAATGATTGTGAAGAAGATGAACAAAGAAATGGGTGAAAGAAGAAGAAGAACCCCTGCAAGAACACGAAAAAAAAAGAAAAAAATGATACGAAGGAGACAGAGAATCATTAAACATCTCAAACCATTGCAATCCATAAAACTAACAAGAAAAAGGGAAAGGAGTGAGCAAAATAAGCTCCAACGAAAATGAAAGAGATACATGCAAGACAATCTTACCTGTATCAGCTACTGGATTTCATGGATCAACAACCTTTGACGTCATCGACGTGAAGACACCACTCAAATCGGAGAAGTTCAAGGGAGAAGATGAGTGTAATTAGGAAAGTGAAGAGACATATGTCTCTTTTGATGCTGCACAATGTTTTAAAAAAATGAGTGAGGTTGGCCACTATCAAATATATAAGATATTTTAAAACAATAAAATAATTTTGGTACTATTAATTTTTTTTTAAAAAAAAAAGATTAGTCTGACTTTATATTAATGAAAAGACAAAGTATGGACATCTTCACATGGGTTACTTCCAAAAAGTAACCAATCAGAAAAAAGAGTGTATTGAAAATATAAAATTTTCAAACTTATAAAATTCCAATACTAAAAATTTGTGGAAATTAAAATAGAAAGAGATACAAAAATGTTAGTTGACATGTATACTTTGGTAAATAAAAAGTTAAGTTTGTAAATAAAAAAGATCATGCCCTAAAGTGAATTTTCTTGCAATTTTTCTTTAAAAAATTATAAAATTCTCATTTTTTTTACATTCTCCCTCTTCCCATCTGATACTTAGCATTAACTTTTTTACTTAATTTCTTACTAGTCTATTATTATGGCTATTTTCAATTTTGCAGTTGAATTAGTTGTCAATCATTATGTATTAGTCAATATCCATAGTTAAATATCCATAATTAATTTTCAAATTAAACCTAACCCCTAATTTTTGCACTTCTGAGAAAACGGAGATACTCTCCAATTAGTTGTGAATCTTCTACAGGTTTTACATCTTCTTTTTTCAAATTTTTTTCTCCTTTTTTAAACCCTAAGATCACTGAACAAATCGTCATTCTCATCTTCCTTTCTTTTCTTTTTTTAAGAATTTTTGGTCCTTGTTGAATTTTGTTCTGTGTGAACCGTCAGTTTTCCTTCTTTTTATTTTTTCTTCACGGAATCGTTTTAGGAGAACAATTTGAATTTTGCAAAACGAATAAGTTAGCTTCAAATAGGAAGAGTTCGAATGAAAATTTTAATTGGGTGAATCGTGGAATTGTGTTACTCTCTCTTTCATAAATTAAGTTATTTAATGAAATCACCCTTTTCCTATTAAAAAAAAAAAACCTAACAGATTTCTTCAGAAAAAGGGATGGATAAATTTTTAACCATAAATTAAGTTAATTAATATCAATAAACCTATTTCCCATTAAAAATATTCATTGAATTCCTTTAGAAAAACAAATTCAAATTTTGGATTCAATCAATATGTAAATTTTCACATATCAAGTTATATGCTTTTAAAATGTGTATCAAATAATTTTTTTATTTTTTGATCATATCATTTGGCGGGTATCAAGTATATTTGGAGTACAATTTGACTTTTTGAATTTGAATAAAAATAAAATTTGATATAAAAAAATTGGAAGGACAAAGTTGAACTTGATATAAGAAAATCTGAAAGTTTGCAACTTGATATAGTGAAACTTGATTCAAAAATATTTTGATAAAAAAATCAAACTTAATACAATAAAATTAGAAGTATAAAGTTAAACTTGATATAAGAAAATCTATTAGTTCTCAACTTGATACAATAAAACTTGATATAATGAATCAGACTTGATACAAGCAGAAAGTTAGAACTATAAAGTTGAACTTAATACGAGCAAATCTGAATGTTTGCAACTTGATACAATGAAACTTGAGTCGAAAATATTTTGATAAGAAAATCAAACTTAAATACAATAAAATTAGAAGTATAAAGTTGAACTTGATACAAGAAAATCTAAAAGTTCTCAACTTGATACAATGAAACTTGATACCAAAAAAACTTGATATAATGAATCAGACTTGATACAAGCAGGAAGTTAGAACTATAAAGTTGAACTTGATACGAGCAAATCTGAAAGCTTACAACTTGATACAATGAAAATTGATTCGAAAATTTTTTTTAAAACAATGAATCAAACTTGATACAAGGAAATTAGAAGTATAAAGTTGAATGTGATACAATAAAATTCAAAAGTTTGCAACTTGCAACTTGATACAAAAAATTAGAAAGGAAATTGATACAGACAATTTACAACTTTCTCAACTTGATCTGAAAGTTTGCAACTTACAACTTACAAAAAATTTAACTGAAAATTAGAAGTATAAAGTTAAACTTGATACAAGAAATCTGAAAATTTGCAACTTGATTTTGGATCTATTTTCAGGAAATCCTACCTTTGCCGAATTAACATCATGTCTCGGAGGTATCGGAAACATAGAAAGCAAAGAAGAATATGGATTAGAATTCATATGTAACAAATAAAAACGACAAAATTGAAGATGATGATGAATAAAGGAAGCGTATGAGCCACCTGATATGTGAAAATTTTCATATTGAGTGTACAAAATTGAATTCAAAATTTGAATTTATTTTCTTGAAGGAATCCAATGAGTTTTTTATGGAAAATATATTTATTGGCATTGATTAGCTTAATTTATGGTTCAAAATTTATTTCACCTTTTTTCTGAAGGAATCTATTGGATTTTATATGGAAAGAGTTTTAATGACATTAAATAGCTTAATTTATGGAAGAGAGAGTAACTAAATTTAACATGTATTAACAGCTGATTATAACGTATCTTGAAGTGACTTTTTTAAGGAGTTTTTGGTAAATTTAAAAAGAGTAGGGACAAATTGAAATTCACTTCTTACACAATGGGATTTGTGTAAGTTATACTAAAATGTTTACCAAAAATCTAGCCATATTTTTTTAGAGGAAGTTACATAAATAACTATAGTTTAGGGGATACAATATTTCTCTAGCTACAATTATGATAATTACTATACATAGCTATATTTACTATGGAAATAATTTTATGTATTTTGAATATGTTTTATTAGTATACTAGTACACAAATCTTACTTTGTGTCTCAGAAAAGGTAGAATCAATTTTTTAAAATGACAGTGCCTTAAGTCACGACAATTTGAATTATCAAACTTTTCATAATTTTTATTAAACAAACGACCATCTAAAATTACTGTTTACTTTTGTATTCATTGTATACAAGGTAAAATTATTAGTATATTATTATACTATTACAATTTTAAGACTAAATTAGCTTATATTTAATTGTTTTCATTTTAGTCAAGCAAGTTGTATTTTATTTTTGTTCGTAAAATTTGTTAATTTTTTTAATATCTAATTCATTAAAATCTCATGTTATATCCATTTATGTATGATTTAATTGTTTTCATTTGATTCAAACATATCATTTGATTCAAACATATTGTTATATTCACCTTTTTTCGTGAAGTATATCATCTTTCTTTGTATATTTAAATACAAAATATATATGGATATAATTATCTAACAGCGGATTTTAAATACAAGCAAATACAAAAATTCTAACTATTGAAAAGTATACCTATGTGAAATGTATTTACTATTTATCATTCAATTCAAAAGCATATGAAAGCATATACTAGTATCTTTCAATATAAATAAATAAGATATAAAATACAAAAATTGATGCAAATACATACGTCTAACTATTTAAGGGTTTTATAAATGTTAAAGTGTGTTTGATACTTACCTTTCAATTGAAAAATCACATGAATACAAATATATAACAAGAAATAATACAATTGAATACATTAAATATTTTCCATACATAACTATTGTAATACCAATAAAATACAAGAAAAATTGAAAGCCATATTCAAATCACAGTGAGTAAGTTAGAAATCTTCTGTGACATATTGTTGCAGTATGAGCAGATAACTTAATTAAAATCAATTTTGGGTAGAAAATAAAAGTAGAATTGATTTAATTTGAAATCAGTAAAGAGAGAAAAGATAAGGGGGTATTGATTGAATATATATGGTAAGTGCATACATAATTAATTTTTACTATAAAATTGATAATATAACTATGAACAGTAATAAATTTAAATTATAACTGAATATCTTAAATAATAGTATTTTTTACTCTGTAATATAGTTTTTCCTTTTTGTTATTACAAAAAGTAGCCCATGAAAGTCATGAGCTCAACATAGCTCAAATCAATCCAAGACCATTAAGCCCTGTTTGCTCAAATCAACCCAAGGCGAATTTTAGTCCTTTTTATTCTTCTTCTTCAGTATTTTTTTAACAAATTATTTTATTTTTAGTTTGCTGTAATTTTTTTATATAAAAAAATAAATTTTTTCTTTTTTTAAAAAAAAATTCATGTACTTATTGTGCAACATTATTTATATATAAAAAAATCTTTATTTAAAAAAAATCATGTTTTTTTTCATGTATCAAGATTGTATACATGTGCATAAACATATATCAATATTGTATAGATAGTTTTGTATTGTATCTCCATTGCATAATCATGTATCAATATTATATTAATTGTTTGTAAACGTCTATTGATATCGTATAAATTGTATACAAATGTGCGACATTATATAAATGGTGCAAAATCATGTATCAATATTGTTTAAATAATTATATAATGCATCGATGTCAATATTTATTTGGTCATCATGCATTTTCACCTTAATAAAATAAAAGAATAAACAAGAAATAATAAAATGATAAGAAAAATTCACAAAAGAAGTGAAACAATTGAAAAACAAACTATTTAACATTGACATTGAAGAAAAATATTATGTAATAGATAATTAGACAAAAAAAAAAAAAGAATGTTGATTTACCCACCATTTAAAAAGTAAAAAAGAAAATAAGAACAGATGGGATAAAAGAAGAAAAAAAAAAGGAGAAGAAGGAACGTGGCAAGGGCCAAGTGGCCAATACACAAACGTAATCGATTTGCAAAATAAAATAGCCAAAGGTAGCGAAATTGGCTATTTTATATAATTAAAAAAAGTAAAATATTTTTTGTATAAATAATTTTACTTAATGACTTATAGGTATAATTATCCCAAAATAAAAAAACGGCCATATTAAAATCTAGTAAGAGGCCCATTCCACTCATGCTCAACCCATAACTTACAAAACAATAATTAATTTATAGGTTGTAGCCAATAACCTCTTAAATCTTAGGTTAAATCAAATCAAGCAACAATTTTATCATTGTTTTCTCCGGTGGGTGTCCGCGCATGAAGATTGAGAAAGTGCAGTTGCCGTCAGCAAGTGTCCTCGTCTCTAATGAGCTTTCTCGAATTTATTCTCGATCTCAATTTTAGCAGTCGCAATCCACAAGTTACTTTTTTATATTTTTTCCACCATTTGTTATAAATAAACTATCCATTGTTAAATTTTATTAATGAATTGTCTACTAGTAAATCAAATTTCTGGACTTGAATAATTTTTAATTTTTAACTTTTTCTTGGTCTTAATCTTTGGTATCTTAAGATTGAAAGAATGGAGGTTGAAAATGGAGGTTGAAATTAAGTTCTTAGGTCCCAAATCGGGATGGGGAATCATGTCTTGTACTGAGGTCAGGGTCAGGAATTAGGTCTCATATCGAGGTTGGAGTTCGAATCATCTCCTAAGTTAGAGTCAAGAGTCGAATCTTGAGTTTTAGATTGAGGTTAGGTTTCTAGTCCTACGTGAGGGTTAGGGTAGAAGTCGAAAGTCAAGTCTCAAGTCGATTTTTGGGTTGGGTTCAAAGTTGAGTGTTGGGTTAGGGTTGAGAGTTTGATCTTTATTTGGATGGGGGTAGGGTCAAAAGTCAAGTCCTATGTTGGGGTCCAAAGTCAAGTTCCATGTCAAAGTCGAGTCCTGAGGCCTAGTCAGGGTTTAGAAAATATATGCTTACTTAATGTATGAACGTCATTATATTTGGATGATATTTAAATCAATCAAACATAAGCCTGGAGTTTCATATTTCACCCATATTTTAATGGGTTAAAGCCCAAATTTTTCTCATTTAGAAAAGAGAAAATTGCAGCTCAAGGCCCTCTATTTTACAAATATGTAACGAGAGTTTAAGTAATATATACTTTATACAATATATTATGCATGTGTGTGTACACCTGTACATATAAAATACATATGTATACCCAATATATGTACATGTATGCTTGAGTCATTTTTAGTAAACTAGATGGACGAATAGTATATATTGATAAACTATTTGTTTTAAAAAAAATTATCACTTCCCAACCTATTAAAATGAGACGAATCGATAAATTATGAGTATGCATTGGTCTACGTAAGAGTTTATAGGCCATAAACACTGCTTGTTACTTGTTAAATAGAGGAAGACTATGAATTACTTCGAGGAAGGTAACGTAGTTTCACATATTTGGTGGCAAATGTTTTGTTCATAAAGTTGAAAAGGAAGCTCTAGCAAAATTTGGATAATGAGGAAGTATTCAGCACATAGTAGAGCTCATAAAGATTATGTAGTAGTCATGTTATATTTGATAAATCTAACATCTAACTATATACTCCCTCTTCTTTCCCTTAAAAACTTAATTTATCATAACAACTTTACAAGATGGAGTCATCTATAATCCTAGGCAAAATTGCCAAGACTCAGTGTATTGTCAACTTGATCATGTTGACTTAATGATATGTCAAATTAGAAGGATCAACTCCTTTAGACTTGAAATACTCTTTCTCTGCATTTGCTACTCTAGTTTGAAACATTGTCCATTCCTTTCTACATCTATCCCTCACCTGCCACAACAAACACAACCTCAATCAAGTTTTGAAACACAAAAGTACCAATAC
Source organism: Solanum ossicruentum (assembly GCA_025774065.1). Taxonomy (NCBI): domain Eukaryota; kingdom Viridiplantae; phylum Streptophyta; class Magnoliopsida; order Solanales; family Solanaceae; genus Solanum; species Solanum ossicruentum. Next base: position 7,276,214 of record JAOTQR010000086.1, read on the forward strand.
AACAAATGTAACACAGAATTACTTACCCCTTGCCAAGGAGCCTTCCCATCTTTTGCTTCCCCCTGCATAGCAATAACAAGGTTAGATGCCTAAGTAGATTTCATAAATCAACCAACGCTTAAGGTTTGCTATGCCTTTCAGTATTTTTCCAATATCAAGTCATATATTAGCTAGGATTACATCTACTTTTTTTTACTGATAAGCATATTACATGTCACCTAATTTGTGAGGGAATGTAGTATCAATAGTTGGTTTCATTCACTTACCTCATTTCCAAGGGAAGGGAGTCCTTGATGAACAATCCATTGAGCATCTACAATTCCAATTTTCTTATGAGCAGGCTGCAAACGACAATATACACTTATGAGCCTTTGAATAATTTGGTGCTAACACAAATACATGTGAAAGGAAGTTGCCAAGGGACGGAATTCATTGGATGAGCTAAACGTACCTCAACACATTTACGAAGAGCAAAATCAAGTCCCCAACCATGGACTAAGTCATTCTACAAGTGATAAAACAACACAGTCAATATCAAAGAATACAGAATGTCTCAAGACCTTCTCCATGTTTAATGTTGCAAAGGGAGATTACCTGAATCATGTACCACACACAACGCCATGCATCTCGGGAAAAGACGGGAGCCATGATCTCTACAAATCTGAAAATAGAGAAGACTACATGATAAGTACAAGTTAAGAACTGAAAAAAAAAAATAGTGAACAGGACAACTATTCATACGCTGCACATGGAGGCAAATGGGGGTCTGAGCACCAGCCTGGTTTCTCTTCTGTTGTCCTGATCAGATAAACCAAGGAAAAGAAGAATAAACAGAAAAAACCCAAATATCAAGAAGTACAGAACAGTTTAAAGGATGAGGAAAAAACAGGACTTGTGAATAAATAATATCATGGGATCCTGGCTCTTACGTGTGAACTTCACGATCACCTCTTCTCTTTGTCATTTGCCATGTTGTTCCTCTTCTGGGATCCAAACCTGGCTGTGAAATTTCCAAACCATGCTTCTTGACAAGTTTAATGTACCTGAGGTTGGATGGACCAATTCAAAAGAACTAAGATATTGAGTCAAATCGGGCTGTTAACCACAGGAAAAAACACGAAACTTACTCCTTGGCGTCAAAATGCTCAACTCCTAGGTCTTCATCCCAGATAAAAATATAGTCGTATGGGGCAACTATGTCTGGATGCAGAAACCTTTTTGCATACCACCTTATAAATACGTAAAGTTCTTGTCACTAACATACATGGTTTAAAGCAGCACTTAAAGTTCATCATAGTTCCAGTCCAAAGCTGTTTTATCATATTACTTACCATTTGGTTTGTTTCCGAACACTCACGTGGATGGCTCGTTTTGACCACTCAAATTCATCCCATTCAGTTGTCTTACCATCATAGTGAAAAAGAAGAATTGTGAAGTCGTCTGAGAACTGCAACAACAAATGGTCAAGATGAGACAGAATTGGGAATAGAGAGGAAGAGAGGAGGAACCTATGAGAGCAAAACAGACTGATATACCTTCTTTACAGCAGCATCAATGTTACGCTTCTGCTTAATACCAACAGTAAATGTTACTAGATATTTTGGCTTGCCTGGTAGGTCCTGCAGATAAAATATGATAAGAAGCTGCCTCTTCCCAAAAAAAAAAGATCCAGGATTCTTCAGTAAAATGTCTGCATTCTTAAAGTTTGCAAATTGCAACTACCTTGATCCAAATAAAATCAACTTTTTGGTAACGAAAGCACTTGATTTATTCTAGATCAAAAATCAACCCGGGACAGAGGTGGGTAACAAAGACTAAGTTTGATCTTAAAAGTAACAGGCAAAAAGATGATTTTTTTAACCTTATAAGAGAGTATTCTGCTACAAGCTTGACAAGAAACGATTGTGATATGTCCTAACATATTAATTATCCAACATTTTGTAAGGTGTATTCTAGCTAAATTTGCAGAACAGAGATAAAATGTCATACTTCCATTTTTTGTCAAGCAGTTCTGAATGAGCTGGACCAATAGAAGGATCTAAGTAAAGAAGTAGTTTTAAGTCCGCATCATTCATGGGTCAGCACCTTAGGCCTAGAGTGTAGGTCAATAGTATTCATAAGTAGTTGTAACAGAACACTTACCTCACTGGGTTTTCCCCACAATCTCCGGGGATAGTAGTCGGATTCAGAAGTAACGATTGCTGGAGGCAATCTTTCTGCCCCTCTAGGATTTGATGGGACCCAAATCTGATCAGAACAAGAAAGACTTATCAGATTAAAATGTGATTTTGTCTTAGTTTGCATAATCTCAAACATTAAACACCCATTACATGAAGAAGTAAAGAAGATAAAATTGGAGAAGGTTGATTCGACAGCACTTGAAAGTAGCAGAAAAGTGTAGAAGACAGAGAGAATAACATTGAACCGGCAGTAGGTGAGGAGGATAAAACTAATACGTTAAATCAAGAACAATCAACTAACAAGGGCATGCTGAAAAAACTCATCACAGGAAACTCTACTAGAGAAGAAAGGAAGTATTGATTAAAACATGCAAATTGCTTGAACTTGCCAATGTAGCATTCTAGAAAGCTCAAACAATTCTAGACTCCCTAACAATACGGATATAGGACTAAAGAATAGATTCTTTTAATCATCCAACCTAGACTGCTTTTCAGCAATTACAAATGTCAACTAAGACAAACATGTGTCTGCCGCTTACCTAAATACGATGCAAAAGCATCTAGCGGATGTGCAACTAATAAGTTATATTGAGAAAAGAAAAGGTAAAAAGATTGTTATGCATTGTTATCAGTTGCTATGCAGGATAGGCTCGAATTTAGAATGTTTAGCTTCAATAGTGCCGATGACCTCCCCAGGGCTTTGGTCTTGCTCTAACAGAGCAGATGCAAGATGTGTGAGTTAGGCGCATGTCATGGTTCCGAACCATGCTAAGACAAAAGCCTAGTAATTAAGCGAAGAAGGGTAGAGGGGCAGGTCCATTATCAACTGAGTTTCAAATTGTGTTGTACTGGCCTTCCGGGACTCTCGGTTGTCCAAAAAAATAAAAATTCATGTTGATGACCATATAATCAGCTTAAGCAGGAAGCTATGGAAAAGCATCTGTTACTCAATGTGCATACAAACTCTTTTTAAAGGCTGCATATTGCATGAGTATTGAGTATCCAACTGTACATCTTCATTTACTTAAAGAGATCCTATTCTACTTGCTATATTTCACACCTCAAGAACATGACGGGTTAAAATTTCTATAAAATTGTCACTTCTGGAAGAACTGCAGAAGGAAGGTGTATGAGAATAAATAACAGTTGCAGCAAAACAATAGTTCATACTGCTTGCCAAAACTGAAAACTATCTTGACAATAAAATCAACTTTGAGCTGACAAAGAAGGAAATACCTTCAGTTGATCTGTAGCATTCTGAATTTTGATCGATGAATCTGCATGCTTTTGGTCGGACACAACATTATTTCTGTCTCTAGCAATAGGGAAGTTGCTTACAATACTGGATCTTATGTTTAGCTGCCAAATTGGAAACAAAAGAAGTCATTTTATTATACATATCAAATTACAGCACTGCACAAATAAGACCACTATATGAGTGTACGAGAATGGAGGGCACTATCCATACCTTGGTTAATGGACTAGTAGGAAATGAAATTCCAATGAATAAGCCAAAAATGATTCCGCAGCATACAGAAAGCATAAGCCTCATAATTTCAGCTGCTTTTAAGGAATTGGACCTGCAGAACATGCTTCAAGTGTTAGACAAACTATTATCACGGAACAGACAATAACATCACAAACTTGGTAGTATTTGTTATAACAAGAAAAGCTGAAATTTAACGAACCCGCGTCCAAAACTCCTCATGTTAAATACAGTATCTGAATTGATAAGTACAACCAAAATAATCAAAGCAGCTTTACTGAACCCCAAGTTTATTAGCTTTAGTGAACCCCAAGTAAGTTATTAGCAACCACCTTTCAGTAAAGAGAGAACATAACAATGGCACAAAGAACCTGAAATATCAAAAGAAAAGTATGATATGTTCTGCAAATCACAAAGTTAGGACGCATCATCCACCAAAACAAAAACAAAAAAAGAGTGAGCAAGCTTATGAGGTTCTCTTCTTTGGATTTCACAGATACAAACACTTAGGTTCAAATTAGAAATTAACTACCTTGCCTCAAGCTCTTAGCATCTCATCATCGTCCACAACACAAACTCAGAGAGTAATTCTTAACCAATAAACAACTGCAGAAAAATTTCCCCGTACAGTAGATTGCCTCTGTGCTAAAACCTTAAATGTCAGCAAAGACCAAACGAGTGCCTAACGTAACTATACAATCCACAAAGCAGCTAGAAAATTGGCTTTTGACCATAGCAGCTTCAATAGCCTCCCCCCCCCCCCCCCCACCCCCCCCCCCCCCCCACCCCAACAACACCCCCACCATGCCCACTTTTACACCAATCA
>JAOTQR010000086.1:7286663-7304505 GCA_025774065.1 Solanum ossicruentum
TTGACGCCTTTCTTCATTGTTGAATGAGTTGTAGCCTTTTCTTCTTGCTTGTCCTCCTCGGCCTCGACCACGGGCTTGTCCACGACCTTGTTGACTTCTTTGATGTATCCTTTCACCACTATCTTCTTTGAAAGAGAGTTTAACTTGTAATTCTTGCTCCAAAGGCTCTTTACTTCTCTTGTTAAACCTTTCTTCATGGGCTTGTAGTGAATCCATGAGTTCATCAATAGTCATTGATTCTAGATCCTTAGATTCTTCGATGGCTACTACAATGTAGTCAAATTTAGAATCTAATGATATGTGAATTTTCTCAATGACTCTAATATCACTTAGAACTTCACCATTTCTTTTCAATTGATTGACAACCGCCAAGACTCTTGAAAAATAATCGAAAATTGATTCGGAATTATTTTTATGCAATATTTCAAACTTACCTCGAAGAGTTTGAGGCCGAACCTTTTTCACTTTGTCAACTCTTTTGTGAGTATTCTCCAAGATCTCCCATGCTTTCTTGGCGGTAGTTGCACAAGCAATCTTCTCAAAAGCTCCATCATCAACACATTATTGAATAATCGAGAGAGTCTTTTGATTATTAGTCTTGGCTTGCTTTTGTTCCTTTGTGAGTGAGCTCTTGTCTTTAGGTTCCTCATAACCTTGCTCCACAATCACCCATAGGTCTTGTTCACCTAGGAAGGTCTTCATTTGGATGCTCCATCAATCATAGTTATCCTTTGTGAGGTGAGGAAACGTGATGACATTGTTGGCCATCATCTTGTCGAACCAAGCTCTGATACCAATTTGTTAGAAATAAGAGGCTATATATTAGAGAAGAACTTATATGGGTGGAAAGAATATTGAGAAGAGTGGAGAGAACTTATATTATATTGATCTTGAATTTTTTTGCTTGATTTCAAATGCGGGAAGAACACCCCTATTTATACTAGTACAAGGAATGTTCTAGAATCTAACTCCACTAACTAGTATCTAGATAGTTCTTCCCTACATATTATCATGGACATTTCTAGATTAGAGATTTTACAAGATATTTCTAGACTTTTTGACCCTAACACTCATTACAAGATACTTCTAGATAATAGATTATTTATTGGACCAATACTTGCAAGTCCAATATAAAAAACCAAAGCCCAAATCAACTTTAGTTTTCAACACTCTCTAGCTTATGTGGCTGCTTCTCCGCCCTCTCTGTCGTCGCGACGGGCGGAACCTCTCTCGCCTCTATCGGTGCTTCGGTGGCCATTGTTTTACCGTCAAATCCTCTCCTTTTGTGTAGCTTTTTCACGACGGAGAGGCGTAAAGGAATTGGGAAGATATGTATACACGTTCAGGTTGTATAATAATTATATTTATTGTATGTTTATTTACTTTATTTGTGTTCTGTGTATTTTCTTAGTTTTTTATTTGTTAATATCTATATCAGTTTCTAAATAGTTGTTTAATTTTGATGAAGAACGATGGAGAAAATCGAAGAACCGAGTAAATTGTATCTCAATTTTTTTATACGATTTTTTATAGTAGTTTAATAATTGAAAATTTATAACTTTAATGCACGTAATTTAACAGAAATGGTGGAGCACTAGAATTATTGTATGATAATATATATCAAAATAAAAAACTTATCTTTTATACAATGAATTTAGCTACATAACCACTTAAATTATAATCATGTATGATAATTAATATAATTATAGCTATTGAATAACACTAACTTTTTTCCCTTTTTTTTTTGCACGGTTGAAAAGGTTGAAAAATTATTCATTCCTACCACTTATTATAGAAAATTATTGCTAGTATTTAATATTCTATATCAATATAGGCAAGACACAGGGGGTTTTGATTATCAGCATTTGGGGGATTATAGTTATTAGAAAGCATGTTAATGCAGCAAAGAAATTGGGGGTTTTTTGGTTATTAGAATTTGGATGGTTGTAGTTCTTTTTACGTATTAATAAAGGGCAAGTTCAGTATACTAAAGTTATCGTTATGCATAGGGTTCGAAGAAGAATAAAAATGAAGGATATTAATTAAAAAGGACATTATTTTTTATCTTATTTGATAAGTATTTAATGACATCATCAATTTTTATCCAAGTTGAATCCTATTTATTTAGCATTTTATATGGGATCAGACTATCATTAGAAAATACCTTAAAGCATAGACTCTAAAATTTCAAAATACCTTCTGTATAAAGCAAACATGCTGATAAATAAATTTGAAATTTTAAAATATTTTGAAATAAAGCATGTATGTCGAAGAAGAGATGTCTGCTTATAACTTTTTATTTGATTTATCTAATTTCTAACATTATAGTAACAATCATTTTCACTCCTCAACTTGCTTTAAAAATCAAAGTCTCACCTTGACTATGAATGATGGATATTCTCTTGGATTTCCACTTTCTTTTATGCAATGTCTATTTTTTCCTTGACGTTTTCAATCTTCCTTGAAACATTTTTCAATAATTCAATTATATGATACAATACTATATAACTCGTAAACCCATTATTATTCCTATACATAACTAAGCTAATCAAGCTACAAATTTCTGACAGTAAAAAAATGCAAGCATCTGGAAATGAAAGGGCATAATTACTATGATAGAACTGTTGGTGCATGAGGTAAAGTCAGAAGTATAGAAGCAAATACGACGAGTCTTTCTCAAATAATTTACGTAAACACAATTCTGAAAAATAAATTAGAGAAACAGAATAAGCTGATAAAGAAGCTTTTGCCATTTAAAATTTACATGAAAGACATTGATATATTTTTCACTCTGATATCCGACATTTCTGGAAAACATAGCTGCAGGGAAGGGATTTTGGTAACTAAGACTCTGAAGTGTGCTTGTGTGTTTACTCTTCGGCTACTTCCTGTCCGATAAAAGCCCCAGCAATGCAAATAGTTCAATCTGGACATCTGTAGACGTACACTGATTTATACAATCGGCAGATTTTCTCCATGCAATAGGTTCGTGGTTAATCACAATGATTTTTAGCACCACAACAGATAAATGGAAATAACTACTATGCTAAAGTATATACAGAAGTCTTCTAGCATTGCAGTTTCTGTAGAAGGCTTGACCTGCAAGAGGAAATGTTTGATGAAGCCAAAAGAATCAGGACATTCTCCTGCAGCATCCATCCTTTTGGTATTATTAGCTATACCTTCATTTTGTTCAATCCCAGTAGGAGAGAAATTAGTCGTTTGGCAGATTTGTGTCCCTAGATGAATCAGAAAAGCACATGTTCTTTTCAATTTTTCCATCTCAGCATCTGCAAAGGATTAATCAGGAATTTTGTCGTATTTTCTTGCCCTTTTAGCAGCTAGATAAATGACAGTCAAATTCCTAATTTTTTTAGACCTCATGAGAAGGGCCATCTATGACGGAAGCAGAAGAAGAGGGAAACCAGAGTTCTATACGGGTTCCTCCTGTTCCAATGGCAGCATCTGTTACTCTTGGTGAAATTACCCGCACTACACATCCGTAACTCTCCAGTATTTCTCGAGAAACAGTTAGTCCAGCCACAAAGTTCCATGTCATGTTGTCCTCTACCCTATCTTCAGAAAATAGGTCTACCCCAAAAGGTGCTAGGGAGTGCATCTGTGTCTATACAAAAGTAAAAGGAGACAATACTTCAATTCTATCACACACACACAAAGCCAGTTGATAAATTTAGCCATAAGCATACTCCTTTCTTATTATTAAGATCATATTCGCATTTAAGTGCCACATTTTATCATCTTAATATCAGGCAGTGTCTCAGTGATCATGATATTGAATAGATTTCTTGACACATACCATATAGTGCATATCAAGGCCATCATCGTCAATTATAACAAGAGCACCACCGGCAGGTGCTCCAGCGGCAATGATTTCAACCTTCCCACCAGCTTGTGTACGCAATAAAGCCCCCTCGATCAAATTACCCAAAGCCTGGCGTAGAGCAGGCTCTTCAACGGGTACCTGTAAAGATCTTGGAACCTCAGAAAGTAAGACAGCTCTCCTCTGCTCGTGTGCTAAAGGCGCCACTGCGCCCACCAAATCCACCAGTACATCAGAAATGTTGCATGGTCTTTTAGGGGAAGGGATGAACAGGAAAATGACAAAAAAAGAAGGAATAATTAGCAATCTCCAAGTGTTGTTCCACAAGCTAGCACAAAAACAAAAACTCCATCAATCATCATATGGCATCAGACTAGGAAAAAAAAGGACAATCTGCAGAATATTCCTGAGACTCATCAATCAATTCAAGAAGCGTCAATATAGGAACAATCTCCCTCCACTTTCTCATTCCAATACTCTGCCGTCCCAATTGCCCAATTATTTAGTATGTATCATGCTGTCATATGCATAAACATTTTATGAAGCTGACATAATGCAATGTGTAGCTTTCCAGACCATAGATCTTTAAAGTAAAAATAGCTTGAAAGCCACTAGTTACCTGATTCCTTCCTGGCGTAAAGGTGCAAGAGCAAGAGGTGGCATTGGCATTTCTAGATCCTTGGATTTTGAAGAGAAAACTTCTAGCTTCTGAGACAAGTTATCGGATAACTGTGACCTCGCCGACTCCTGGTCAGGGTGAGTTGAATTAGGCATCCTTTTCAATGTTTCTTCACTATAGCGCATTATATTAGCCTGAAAAGGCATAAGCCAATGTTCAATATTTTTTCTTTGTTATTCTCAAAATCACCAATAGGCAAGGCAGAAACTAAGACAAACAAAGATGACGAAGGGTAAATGAACCTTCAACAAGAGTAGGAGTCTTGAGCTGTGTCAAAACAGGTTAGCAGCCCACCCACCCAGGCCTCACGGGCTAAGAAATTTGAAGGGCCAGGACGGGCCAGCTTTTCATTTGAAAGGGCCTTGAATGGCAAACTCAACCTAAACCTAGTAGGGCCGCAGGTTGGGGCACGCCAGCCCTTTTCTTTTATAATTTTTTTATTCTTTTCAACCTAAATTCAAACTTAAGATTCCGTCAATATATTAAGCTTTTTAACATGTTTAACAAAATTATATGAAAGAGCATAATAATCACAATCATAATATGCATTATACATATGATTAGAGGTTCTCTCAATTACAATCTCATATCTGAAATATATAACATCAAGAAATAAGAACATTTTCAAATCAGATATGACAAAAAATTATCATGAATTTGACTCAACCTACGGCTAAAAAAAAATAATCATCTTTTCTCACAAATAAATAAGTTAAGAAATTTAAACAAAACAAACTTGTAAACTAAAGAACAACTACGCCTTACAACTTTAATTATTTTAGTTTAAATTAAATAATATTTTGGGCCTATGGGCTGACCCCGACCTTGCCTCATTCAAGCCTTAAAGGACAAGGGCTTAGTTGGGCCGGGCTTATAAGCCCTAGTTCTAAATGGATTTGAAAAATCATATCCCAACCTACTCCAATAACAGGTGAAGTTGGGTCGGTCCCATGGGCTAAGCCCATTTTGATGGCTCAACGTAGGATGTTTATCTTTCGCAATTATTCTAATGCTTCATTTGCTTACACTTAATGAAGGCCTTAATCTTAATCAATCAAATCTTAGATATAAGTTTGTTCGTTTCCAAAGTTTGAATCTGTTTGTTTTTAAGGTTTTAATCTCAATCATTAAGTGTGTTTACTTCTTATTTTACAACCATTTAATGGGTCGAATAGGTCTATATGATTAAGATCTATAACAAAGTCGTAATATCATTAAGATGTCTATTTAAGAATGTCTACAAAGATGGTTGTTCATAGCTATTAATCAACATTATCTATTGCTAACCACTATTAGCTATTAGAAGGATTATACACCAGAAAAATTCTGGTGTGATAATTAGGTTGCTTTTTCATATATCCTCAAATTTGATGTATCATGAAAGAACTAAACACATTGAGGTTAACTGTCATTTCATTTGTATGAAGATTCAGGAAAATTTGATTTCCACAGGCTACATGAAGATGGGAGAACAATTAGCTGATTTGTTCACCAAGGCATTGAATGGAACACGAGTTAGTTATCTTTGTGACAAGATGGACATGATCAATATCTATGTTTCATCTTGAGGGGGAGTGTCACAAAATATGATAACAAATCATAAAGAGATTTCCAAATATTACAGAATAATAAGAGTGATCATAGAATATTTTTCTTTTAATTGTTTTGATTGATTCCCTTTTATAGGACTCCTTGTAATTGTATAAATATCATGTATATTCATGAATAGAAGAACAACTTCTTCCATGAGATTACTTGGTATCAGAGCCTAAGGCTCAAACTTTTTGTTTAGAAGTTCAATTCTTTTCCCGCCAACCTAAGTAAAGTTTGGGTCACTCATTAGGAGTGGCAAATTTATCAAACTAGAAAAGATAGGAGATTTTTGTCCGGAAATGACATCTCCGGTTTGGGTGGTAGCAAGTGAACCTCATGTGCTACCTGTACCACGTTTCTGTCCTCCACTCACCAACGTGCGGTCTAGCATATTTGCTTTTTTTTTGGGCTTATTGCTCTGGCATCTTCTCATCAATCACAACATGTTCTGGTATTCTTCTGGTGTTGAATCTCTATTTGAAGATCATTCCAATTCTACAAAATATCGTGTATTTCGTCAATCTGGTAGATTTATTTGAGAGGAGCAGCTGAGTCAGGCTTGTTGAACTCTCTTTGTTCTCTGTCAAGAATTACACTAGACATATTGATGAGAAAAATGACTAAGACGACAATTCTTGTTTCGGCGGATGAGTATGCGAAATTCTCTCAAGTTCAAAAATCACTTAAGGAACCCATTTCAGTCAGTACATTTGCAGAGTCAAGAAAAATATGTCTTTTCTCCTCATTGAACAAATGGGTGATGGATTTAGGTTCCACAAATCATCACACGACAGGTAATTCTAATGTGTACTAGCTTTTGGCCACATAAAACACCTTCTATTGTGAAGGTAGCCGATGGTTCAACTTGTAGCATTGTGGGATCAAGGGCCATTAAACCAGCCTCAACTATTACCTTGTCATCTGTATTAAGTCTACCAAAGTTGGCCCAGTAAAATTACCAAAAACCTTAATTGTTATATCTCATTCTTTCCCAATTATTATTTGTTTCGTGATCTTCCAACAAATCAGGTAATTGGTAAGGATATATATCCAATGATCTATTATTCTTAATGAATGAGAGCCTCGATTTAGTGCCTACTCCTATGTCGTGTCTTTATTCGAAGCACATCGTCAACAACGACCTCCTTCGTTACCCATGTTAAAGAAACTCTGTCCCCAGTTTCAGAACATTTCCTCCTTAGACTGTGAGTCATATTAGTTAATAAAATACCATCGCATCTCGGTAGGTCCAAGGGTTAATAAGCGAGTTGAGTCAATTTTTGAATTAGTTCATTATGATGTTTGGGAACCATGTCCTATTTGTTTCCAAAGCTGGACATAAGTATTTTGTTACTTTTGTAGATAATTTCTCTCAAATGACTTGGATTTATTTTATGAAGAGTTGTTTCTAAGTGTTTACTCACTTAGTGGATTCCATTCTGCAGTTAAAAACTCAGTTCAATGCTACGAAACATATCCTAATGAGTGATAATGTCAAAGAATACATGCCAGAATTGTTTGTCATTCATGAGACAACACGATATTCTCCATCAGTCTTCATGTGTTGATACACCCTTTCAGAATGACGTTGAGAGGATGAATAGGCATTTACTTAAGACATCTCAGACACTTTGATTCCAAATGAAGGTTCCTAGCTATTTTTGGGCAGATGCGGTCTCTGTAGCTTGTTTCTTTATTAATCGCATGCCATCTAGGTGCTTGTTGGTAACATGCCTCATAGCGTTCTTTCCCCAAACAAGTCCCTATTTCCCGATGGAACCTAAGTATTTGGAAATACATGCTATGTTTGAGATGTTCGACCATCTGTTACTAAGTTGGATGCTAAGGCATTGAAATGTGTTTTCCTCGGCTATTCTTGACTTTAGAAGGGATATCAGTGTTATTCTACTAAACTTGGCAAATATTTGGTGTCAAACGAGGTGGTTTTTTCAAAGACTACAACATTTTTCTATGCACCTCCTATTTCTGCTCGTCAGAAGGAGGAAAATGAGTGGTTAGTTATTGAGTTTCCCACCCTTTGAAAGAACAATCAAATGATGCTCCTCCATCTCCCAGTTCTTCTATTGAGCACCAATCGACTATTGTGCCTTCAGAACCTGCTTCGTCTGTGCTTGGAAGACTACCAATTGTTCAAGTTTACTTTAGGAGGAGAGAGACTAATGAAACATGTCCTGCGCCAATTTCTTTGCCATTATCCCTTTCCCCCACTTGATCTTTCAGAAAATTCTGACCTCCCTGTTGCTCTTCGCAAAGGTACTCGTACTTGCAAATCCATACATTCCATTGCTAATTTTGTTTCCGATGACCACTTATCCCGTCTAGATCTTTGATTGTCTCTCTAAACTCTATGTCTGTACGCAAAACAGTTAAGGAGGCTTTGGATCATCTTGGATGGTCTGAGGCAATGCTAGAATACATGCCTTAGAGGAAAATCATACGTGGAATTTGGTGGATTTACCTACGGGAAAGAAATCAGTGGGATGTAAGTGGGTCTTCACAGTTAAACTCTATCCAGATGGTTCAGTGGTCCAACTTAAGGCCAAACTTGTGGGTAAAGGCTATGCCAAAACTTATGGGGTAGATTATTCACACACCTTCTCTCCAGTTGTCAAACTCACTTTTGTTCGACTATTAATTTCCCTAGCTTCTTTGGAGAATTGGTCTTTACATAAGCTGGGTATCAAGAATGCATTTCTTCATGATGATCTTCAAGAGGAAGTATATATGGAGCAATCACCCAGTTTTATTGCTCAGGGGGAGTATAGAAGTCTGTCACTTGAAAAAGTTTTGTATGGCTTGAAGCAAAATCCCCGAGCTTAGATTGACAAGTTCAGTGAGTTAGTGCAGGAGTTTGGACTAAAAATGAACAAATGTGATCACTCTGTATTCCACCGACAATCCGTAGCTGGAACTATCGTATTTGTTGTATATGTTGATGACATTGTCACCACAAGAAGTGATTATGCGAGAATCTCTTCTCTCAAGTCTTTCCTGCAAACTAGAATTCATACAAAGGGCTTGGGACAGCTGTAGAACTTCTTAGGAATAAAAGTAAACAGAAGCAAGAAGAGAATTTTTGTCTCAGAGAAAGTGTATTCTTGACCTGCTTGCAGACATTGGAAAGTTTGACTACAAAACCTTGCAGTACTCCAATGATCCCCAATGTGCATCTTATGAAAGATGTGGGATCCTTTTGATGATCCAGAGAGATACAAAAGGCTAGTTGGGAAGTTAAACTACCTCATTGTGACTCCTCCAGATGCGTTTGCAGTAAGTGTTAATAGCCAATATATGTCAATGTCACAATCAAACACTGTAAGCTTTAGAACAGATTCTTTGTTACTTGAAAGGAGATCCTGGACATGGCATATTATATAGCAACCATGGTCATACATGTTTTGAGTGTTTTGCCTATGCTAATTGGGCAGGATCCAAAATTGATAGAATATCTACAATAGGCTATTATGTTTTTTTTTTTTTTGGAGGAAACCTAGTATAGTAGAGGAGTGAGAAACAAAGTGTGTATCTCGATCTAGTGCAGAATTTGAATAGAGTTATGTCACAATCACGTGTAAGATTATGTGGATACATCATTTGTTATCTGATATTGGAGTGAAGCATTACACACTAGCAAAACTCTGGTGTGATAATCAATTTGTTCTTCATATAGCCTCAAATTTGGCGTATCATGAAAGAACTAAACACATTGAGGTTAATTGTCATTTTATTCGTGAGAAGATTCAGAAAAGTTTGATTTCCAATGGCTATGTGAAGACAGAAGAACAATTAGCTTATTTGTTCACCAAGGCATTGAATGGAACATGAGTTAGTTATCTTTGTGATAAGCTGGGCTGATCAATATCTATGTTTCATCTTGAGGGGGAGTGTTACAAATATAGAAACAAATCACAGAGAGATTTCAAGATATTACCGAATAATAAGAGCAATTGTAGAATATTATCTTTTATATGTTTTGATTGATTTCCTTCTATAGAATTCCTTGTAATTGTATAAATACCTTGTATATTTATGAATAGAAGAACTACTTCTTCCATTAGATTACAGTATCATTCCACTACTAATTATCAGCTGCCGCCACTAACACAAACAACCATGGATAATTACTATTGTCAACCATTATACCACAAGATATCATCCATAACCACCAACATTAGTTAAAACCATCCCAAATCGAGACACAATCAACATCATTAATCATTACCACCACCAATTTCCATACAAAATTTAACATATTTTATTGATATTATTAGATCAATTAGTATTCTTTTTAAAAATTTTGTATTTATTATTTTTTAACAAAGCTAAATTTCATACACTTGAATAACAGTCTTAACTATTTAATATTCAAAGCTTAATGCAACATCTTAATATTCTGATGTGTATTCAGATTGAGACATCTAAATCTTAATACATATCTTAATATTCAGATGTGCATTCAATTCAGACGTCTTA
Organism: Solanum ossicruentum; assembly: GCA_025774065.1. Classification (NCBI taxonomy): domain Eukaryota; kingdom Viridiplantae; phylum Streptophyta; class Magnoliopsida; order Solanales; family Solanaceae; genus Solanum; species Solanum ossicruentum. Next base: position 7,297,271 of record JAOTQR010000086.1, read on the forward strand.
ATCTTAATGAAAACAAATGAGGCCTAAGTGATTTTTGATAAGTCCAATCTTTTAGTTCTATGGATATCCTCCAGAGTTAGATATTTTAGTTCATGACAAGAATTTATGCCCTCTTACACTGTGCTGTTGAAGCTGCCAACTTGCTCTTAGTATTGAATGAACTCAAGTTTGTAACCTTTTGAAGTTTCCAGAAAGATCGTAGCTGTCTAAAACTTGTAAGGGGGCTTGTCTCAATCTTTCTCCTTCCTTTCTCAGTCAGAGTCATACAGAAGAACAGTGAGTGTGTGAGAGAGAGGCACAGTTAGTGAAGTACCTTTGTTAACGAAACAGCATCCTGGAGTCCCTGAAGAGTACCACTCAAAAAATCACCTTGCTCCAAAATGTCTTGAACAATGTCATACGAAATCTGCATAGGGTCATATGGCAGATTACTCTTTCATTAGAAGTATGACAAAAAAAAAATCACATGTAACAGATTATTTGGGGGCAAAAGAAAGTGAAGAAAGATAAAGAAAAAGTTGGGGATGGAATTTCCTGAGCCACATACCTCACTCTTTCTAGTCTGAACAGATAACATCTTACTCAAAGTTCGAATACTGGAAAGAGAACCCCGAATCTGCACATTAAAGATTTTTATAAAAAGAATGATTATGTTCTGAATCTGTATACTGTACATTGTCACCACCTAAAACTGCAGGCATATAGAGGTGCAGCTGCAGTGCAAATCTTACTTGTTCAACCAAGTTGCTCATCCTGATATTATTTTGCCAGGTGGACTGTTGGAGCAGAATTGATTTCTGAAAAGGTAGTGTTAGTTTTAGAACAAAACTATATAAAAGATAGATTTATGACAAAACTACTGTGTGTGACCGGAAAAAAAGAGAACAAGAACAATAAATAACAAAATGCTCAAAGCAAAAACCATTTCATGGCAATAGATAAAAAATAGTTAGAAGGATGTAATATTGTCTACATTATAGCCGTGTATGTCAATATTTTCGTGATATTTAGGATCTGTTAAGGTTTAGTTCCTTCTCTTTTATTTCTGGTGGTAACAAACATATATATAGATTCATCAAGTTCAATCAGATGCTATTATGACAAGTTTTTGGATGTTAGAGTAGTTATGTATTTTAGAAGAAATAATTATATATAAGAGGAATGTAGATCAAGGCAGTGAATTCTAGACAAGATGTATTTTTAGCACCTTTGTCATATCAGTTTTGTACCTGATCCATCACATAAGCCATTGCAAGTGAACGAGAAATATTTATTGCATTAAATCTTTGCTCATCCGAAAACTTTAACATCTCAAAGGAGTGGTCAATTGAAGTTTTGATATTCAATGATTTCAAATCTGTGTTATGAGGCAAAGGAAAAATCTCCTCCTGGGCAGGCCATGCTTCCACATTAATCCCTCCGTTATCCCATGTAGTTCTTGGGAGCTCCGCAACTAAAAATCCAACAATAAATGGGTGTTTCAACATAGGGAACACCACAGCTCCAAGCTTGGGAAGTAACTCTGCCTAAGATGAATAAGACCAGTCAAACACAGTAAAAGTCATAATTCAGTGCAAAACAAAGTTGAAGAATTAATTGATGTACCTCTTGCCTCGAAAGAGCTGCTTCAGCAATCCTTAAGCCTGCTGGAATGCTAAAGTTACCAATTAGAATCACTAGATCAGTCTCATTAACACGTGGATGTAAAGTAATCCGCTGCAACTCTAGTCGGTCCATTACATAGCTACCAGCTGGTCTCACATAAACCTGCAATTCACTAGATTAGAACGAGTAAAGTGGAAAGGCAAAATTGTTTCAAGTCTATATCTCCACAAGAGCCAGGGGACTTTCCTCTGTAGTTTTGGTTTCGATTCTTAACCTTCTATCATTTTGGAAATCCAGAAGAGAATAGGGTAAAGATTATCCACTGTTTACAACACATGAAGCCTAACCAAACAGGGAAGATGTTTTGAGTTATCAAATGATAAAAAGTGAAATAGAGTTTAAGCAAAGATTTATAGTAAGAATACAATTACTTAGTTTCATTTGATTTGTCAATGTTATATTGTTACAGTATAATAAGATGGTTAGAATTCCTTTATCTTCTCCATCTAATTACTTGTATTGTTCTGAACAGAACTTTATTTTTGAGCATCCAAAGCCAGTGTCACAGATTATCTAACCTTATGGACCATCCCCAAAACAAAAAGTGCAAAAAATGCTCAAGTTTCCTTGGGGCTTCAAGCGCAAATAAAGTGTGGGTTTTAATGAAAAAAGCAAGCACAAAGGAAGAAAATGATAAAGCAAAAGGCGGCAAAAAGCTCGAAGGTTCTTGGATTATATATATATGTATATGCATATATGATTTTTTTGAAGTCTGGGATTGATTGCCGGGGAGTTCGGCTTTAATTTGTTGGAGGATTTTTTTCCATCTGGTTAATAAAATCTACTTTGCTGCTTGAGCTAGCCAGTTGTGTAGCTGCAATTGATTTTTGCTACAAAAATTGAATTTGAGCGGTATATGTCGTCCTAGCAACATTTTCCTACCTCAGGAACCTAAGCTTCTGATAGGTGTCAACTCTTGTACCACTTTCAATGGCCTTAAAGAACTAACCATGGGAGGCCCTTTGTCCGTCTGATTTGTGGAATGCAAATATATCCATGAGATATGGAACCTATGAGAAAATGCAAGGTCATAGGAATTTGGTGCTGATTGAAAAACTTCTACCTAAAATAATTGTATCCTTCCATACTAGTGGTGGAAGAATTTCAGCTTTGTGGCCGTAGATAGGCCACCATTGGGGGAATTCAGAACTTAGTTGCTTTCCCCAAAGAAGGAACCATGAATGTTTGCCTGTGCCATTTTGAAAGGCAAAGTTATTCATCCATGCATTTTGATAGTCAAAATAATTATAATTTTGGGGTTCAAAAGGTTGGGAAAGTCACTTGTATTTGGCTTGGTGTATACCCTATTCTTTAGGCGAGATTATTTTCTAAATCCATGCCATTGTATGGGTAACAGAAGTTTCCTTTTGAGGTTTGAACAAGCAGGATGATGCGTCCACAAGTATAAATTCATAAAATCTATAAAGGGGTTTTTTGGATGAAAATTGTTGTGGGGCTAAGTATTTTCTTAGCTACCTCTTGGGGTTTGGATGCCAAAATTCAGGTTCAATGAATGAAGCGTATACTATATCATTTTCAAAGTAGGTTGGGTCATCAGAGTAGGATCCTCTGCTGGAAGAAGCTGGCTGGGATGTGGTTGAAGAAATAGATTTGCGTGGTATGAGCCCCATCAATTCTTCATTCAATTTTTTTCCAAAAAACAAAAACGATATGTTATATACCAAGCAAATCTATTTCTTCAACCACAATAGAGGATCCTACTCTAATGAGCCAACATACTTTAAAAATGATATAGGATACCCGTCATCAAATTGAACCTGAATTTTGGCATTCAAACCCAAGAGGTAGCTAAGAAAATACTTAGCCCACAACAAATTTCATCCAAAAAAACTCCTGTATATCCTTGAGATTTTATGAGTTTATACTTACAGATACCCGATTCCCGATTCTGCTTGTTCAAACCTCAAAAGGACAAACAAACACAAACTTATATTTTACCCATACAATGGTGTGGATTAGCAAAATAATCTCACCAAAAGAATGGGGTATGCACCCAGCTAGATACAAGAAACATTCCCAACCTTTTGAACCCCAAAATTATAATTATTTTGACTATCAAAATGTATGAACGAATGCCTTTTTCTTTCAAAATGACACAAGCAAACATTCATGGTTCCTTCTTTGGGAAAGAGTTAAGTTCTGAATTCCCCCAATGGTTTTTACACAAAGGGTGGCCTATCTACTGCCACAAAATTGAAATTCTTCCACCACCAGTGCGAGAATTTTTGTTAGAAATTTTTCAATCAACACCAAATTCCTATGATCTTGCAATTTTCTCACAGATTTCATATATCATGCATATATTCACAAAAAATTATATTCAACAAACCAGATGAAAACAAAAGTGTCTCCTATGTTAGTTCTTCAAAGCCATTGCAAGAGCCGAAACCCATCAAAAGTTTATGTTCCTGAGGTAGAAAAATTGTTCCTATACAACCCAAGACATCTGATCCCAACAGGTGCTGCCCAAATTCAATTTTTGCAATAAAGATCAATTGCAGTTGTACAATTGACTAACTCGAGCAACAAAGGACATTTTATTAACCAGATGAAAAATTCCTCCAACAAAATTAAACCCGAACTCCCCGACAATCAATCACAGTCGTCGAAAAAATCAGAGTCAAGAGATGAAAATGACACAACTTTCAATTTTTATTTACAATGACATTATGGCAACATCATCAAAGATGAAGTCATCAATGAAAAAAGCAAGAATGGTCAATTATTAATGGGTGATCCTGTAGCACTTTTACTGTAGCAAATTTTTGGCCATAAATAGCTATCCTTCCCAATTTGTATCCATCATTTTTCGTTGAAGAAGCTCTTTCTCAAAAATACTTAGCAAGGGTTAGCTCCCTCTTTGTACTTTTGAAGTTCATTTGATTATAATATTAAATTTCAATTTTTAAACCGTCTTTTTCTTTACTAATCTTTGTTATTATTGCTTTTTCTACTTATGGTTGGCACTGCCACTTATCTTTAATTAATTAATTATATTATCTAATACATGGTCAGGCCTGCCGCCTAATTTATTGCATCTGCATCTACATTTACATTTTTGCATTTAGTTATTGTACTTTTGTTTCCTATCCTTCTTCCTCATATTTCACCCCTATTACTTTAGAAGGTTCACTTCTAGATACTTGGTATCAAAGCCATGCGGGGAAGTAAGGGTTATTATTTATGTTTTAACTAGCTATTTTACGCAAGTATCAAAGTCATTATTGTTATTTGTCTAACTTTTTTCTTGCAGATCCCATCATGCCTTTCTTCAGTTCTTTTTCCTCCTATAAAACTCCTTCTTCCTCCTCTGCTACATCTTCCTCCATTTCACCTAATTTCAAACTCAAAGAAGAGATTAGTTTCTCTGTTTTGCAGCAATCAATTGACGGTCGGAAGATTCCAAATCATCCTTAGTCTACCTTCTATAAATCTTATATATATATATATATATATATATATCAAATTTCAATTTTTAAATCATCGTTTTTCCTTCACTTTATTGATCTTTTTGGGAAAGAAGGATAGGAAGAAAGAGCACTATAATTAAATGTAAATGTAAATAATTCAAGGATGTAAATATAAATGCAAAAGCAATAAATCAGAGGGCAGGGCCAAACATGTGTTAGGTACTACAACTTTTTAATTAAAAATAGGTGGTTGATGCCAATCATAAGTAATAATAGCAATAATAAGCAAGATTAGTAAAGTGAAGGGAAAAAGACGATTTAAAAATTAAAATTTGATATTATATTCAAATAAACTTTAAAGAGTACAAAGAAAGAGAGAAAACTCTAACCAAGTAATTCTAAGTGAAAGAGAGCTTCTTGGAAGAAAGTAATGTGTTCTTACAAAATGGAAAGAAAGACTATTTATAGCCGAAAATTTGCTATAATAAAAGTGCAACATTATCACCCACAATAATTGTTCATTCTTGCTTTTGTGATGGATGACCTCATCTTTGATGATGTTTACATGAGGTCATTATGATGTTATTGCAAATAAACTTGAAAGTGATGTATTATTCATCTTCGGATTCGAATTTCTCTAATGTCTATGATTGATAGTCCGGGAGTGCGGCTTTAATCTGCTGGATGATTTTCTTCAATTTGATTAATGAAATCTCCTTTACTACTCGAGGTGACTAGTTGTACAGCTGCAATTGATTTTTGTTGCAAAATTGAAGTTGAGTAGTATTTGTTGGGATCAAATGTCCTCGATGCAGAAATTATTTTTCTACCTCAGACAAATAGGTTTCCGATGGGTTTCAACTCTTGTACCATTTGCAATGCCTTTAGAGAGTTAACCATGGGAGACCTTTTGTCCATTTGACTTGTGAAATGCAAAAGTTTGTGAATATATCCACGAAATATGAAATTTGTGAGACCACTGCAAGAGCATAAGATTTGGTGTTCATTAAAATTTTTTTGATAAAAGTAATCATGTCCTTCCCGCATAAATAGTGGAAGAATCTCAGCTTTGTGGTCATAGATAGGCCATCATCAATGTAAAAATTATTGGGGACATTTAGTAACTCATTACTATCCCTAAAGAAAAAAACATGAATGTTTGCCAATGTTATTTTGAAAAGTGAAGGCATTCATGCATTTTGATAATCAAAATAATTATAATTCTAAGATTCAAACGGTTAGGAAAGTCATTGTACTTGGTTGAGTGCATGCCCCATTCTTTGGGTGAGCTTATTTTATTAAGAGAAAAGGCTCAAATATGCCTTCAAAACCACCTTTTATACATGACATATTTTAATCATTCTTTTTTTTAAGAAAAAAAACAAATTCTAAATAAAATTAAGTTGATTTTGTGGATTTTTTCTTAATTTTATTTAGAATTTGTTTATAAATAAATTCTTAGTTTTGTGGATTTTTTTTCTTATTTAGAAATAAATATATTCTAAATAAAATTAAGAAAAAAAAACATCTTAATTTTGTAGATTTTTTTCTTAATTTTATTTAGATTTTTTTAAAAAAATAGTGTGGCCGAATTAAAACATGTCATGTGTAAAAGGTGGTTTTGCAAAACCATTATTAAAAAATAATGGCATAGATGAGCCTTTTCCTTAATTGCCCAAACTTTTAACGGATGGCATAAATGAACCTTTTGTTAAAGTTTGATGACATATTCGAGTCTTTTTCCTTTTATTAATCCACACTATGTATAGATAACATATGTTTTGTGTTTAACTATCCTTATGAAGTTTGAACAAGTAAGATCGGGTTCAGTGAGTATGAATTCATAAATATTTTAAGTATATATAGGAATTTTTTTTAGATAAAAATTGTTGTAAGGCTAAGTGTTTTCTTAGTTACTTCTTGACGGTTGATCTGAATAGGGCTAGATCTGAATAGATCACAGTATCATCAGCCTAAAGATCTTCTTATCAATTTGTATTAGTTAATTCAGGCATTACCATGTTTAAATAATAGATCTAACAGTACCATATAATAGCAAGTTAAAAACATGAATAATAATTCTTTTTTTCCCCCATGGCTTTGATACATATATATATATATATATATACATATATATAC
>JAOTQR010000086.1:7304605-7316171 GCA_025774065.1 Solanum ossicruentum
ATATGTTAAGTTGCCTTAATTAGATTAATTAACTGTGTATATATACACAATTATTGTACAATGTGATTATATGAAAAGAGGAGAACCTTCCCAAAAATCCCAATTCTTCTTCCTCAGTTCTGCGTAGCCGAGAACAATTTCAGATACCCTCCACCTAACCCTTTAAGGGCTAAAAGAAGTACTCCATAACATATAGACAAAACTTTTCCTCTATTCTACCAATGCGGGAGAAATGACTCTTCATTTTCTCTTCACTTGGTTCCCTCCCATTGTCCAATTCAGACCTCACTTAAACCCAACAAGCGCACCTTTAACAACACTGTTCTGGACCACTCCTTCACAAGGACTCTAGTTTGTCCATACTTTCAGAGTATTTCGAATGGGTTCAAGAAAACTGGTGAAAATAAAAGAACAAACGATGAGTGCTCTAATTACAGAAGAAGGATAGAGATTCATGTTATCCAAAGTGGACCAGCTGATGGAGTCCACAAGAGGGGTTGTAGTCCTAGGAAAAGTATACTTCAACTTAAAATGTTTCAGAAGATGTCTTCACTACTAGGCTATCAATGGATCCACCACTACTACCTACTTGATGGCAACTCATCCAATTGGCCATTTGAGATGACTTTACTCAGTTGGGTCCAACAGCTAGTACTGATTTTTATACATCTGTTGCAGCGGAAGATATAAGCTGCCATGAATAGCATTGCTCAACATTATACTTCTTTTATCAACTTCTACCTAAAAGAAAAATGAACTATATTCTACTGAACACCAAGTGTAATTGCCAAAGAACAGGGGAAACAAAAGTACAAGCATTAATAGGCAAGCACAGAAACTAAACTTAGACCTTATTGCGCTCAATTCAGGAAGTAGGAGATATAATAAAAGGCATAATGAACTTAATAATAAGGGCTAACGCAGCACAGATTGCAGAGAATTATCTTTACTCCAACACAAGTGGTCAAAAGTAGAAAAGCAAGCAGAGTTTCGTATTGTAGGTAAGAATCACTTAAATTCATGATCCAAAGCAGTATAACCAGCAATAATAGACATAAACACAAAGCATCTTCTAATGAAACTAACTTGTAATATAGAAATGTTCTTTCGATCAAGCAAGAAAGTAAAACGTTTCTTACGGAAAGAAGAGAGTCGGGATGAACTATACGGCGAAACAGCTCCAATTGTTCATGGCAAAGTCTTCGAAAATCAACACTCGGTAGCACCAAACCTCTATTTTTGCCATCATCCTTTTCAATCGTCTGAACAAACTCCACAGGCGACGTCGAAGCATTCCGTATCGCCGCAGCAACAGCTGACGCCGAAGTAACCATACCGTCGCCTTCTCCATCGGAATTTTCGTCGTCGGAGCACGTGCCACTCACGTGCCGGAGAGTAGTGGAGGAGGTAGCAGCGGCGTTGGTAAGAGTGAGTGGTGGTAGCCTCTGCGAAGAAGCGTGAAGAGTTGTAGGTGTTGCTGCTTTGGGGGAGAAGAGGAGGGTAGGGAGGTGGTGAGGGGGTGGAGTGGGATTGGATAATGGATTCTGCGGTGGAAATGCAGAGAGCAGCATTTTCTTTATGATCGGATTTCAATGCTAATGCTCTGCGTTTGGGAGGAAAACGGTCCAATCCCGTGTTCAATTGGTCCACTATCATTTTGATTCTTTTGGTTCCTCCTCTTTTTTTTTTTGGGTAGTTGTTAAAATGTCAAAAATGTCCCAAAATTATTTATCTCATAAACTATTATTTGTTAATTTAAAAAAACACACTTAATGGTGTGTAATATATTCTCTCATTTATTTTTTAAAAAAAAATCTTCTCACATGATATTCCATATAGATAAAATATTTTTTTTATTTTAAAAAACTTTGTCACATGACAGTCTACATAGATAAAATATTTCACCTTCTCCAAATTAAACAAATTATTAATTAAAAATTAAAATATTGCTATCTCAAAAATTAAAAAATAAATATTTTTTTATTCCACTTTACTAACTCCTTCTCCCCCTCCCTCCTCCAATTTTTGACAAATCAAATGCTGACTCTCAGCTCTTATTTTTGTTTTCTTTTTTTTTTTTTGTTTACATTTTTTTCATATTGTATTAGGTGTATACTTTTAGAAGTATTTTTTTCAACTGATTATAAGTGAAATGAAAATTTATTGGTAATGATGGTTCAAGTAGCTAAGTAGGTGTTTAATTAATTGTAAATTGATTGCATATTGACAGTTTGTTAGGGGTGCTAGTTATAATTTCAGGTAAGATAGTTAAGAGTAGGTGGTTAATGAACTATATAAATAGGTGTTCTTTCTATGTTTGTAATCAGTTAGTCAAATAATTGAAGATCAGAAAATTTTCAATTCTCTCTCTTTGAAATTCATTATGATACAGAGTTGTGAATCAACAATTTCTTATTTCAATCTAAGAAGGCAATTTGGCAAATCTCTATTTTTGTGAAATAGGGTTTTCAAAGCCTACAACGTCCACCACAACTGAAGCACAAGCAACTGCAATTACAGCTCCAAAAAAACTTGAAATAATTGAATCTAAGATAAATCATCCTCTTTATCTTTATCTATTAGCTACTCCTAAATGCATTCTTGGCACGACCTCAAACAAATAGTGAGTGACACCATCAACCCTCATGTGGGAGAACCAATACTCTAATGCAACTAACTGAACTAGCACAATTCAAATATTTAAAGTTAAGGAAGTCAGTTAAAATAAGCAAAGCAAATTAAGTTCTCATAAACTCAAACAGAAAACTTAACTCTGTAAAACACTATCCAAAAATAGAAAGTCATTGTACCAGAATTCTAACTACCAATCTAACATAAGAGGATACAACCTCAAAAAATTAAAACGATTAATTAACAGAAGTCTGAGTCCAAAAATAAGTGGACTAAGATAGCAGAAGAATCCATGATAGCGCAAAAGATGTTGGCTCACCCTTGAACTCTTGAATCAACGATTACCTTGTTGAGGTCTACCACAACTGCATGAAGATGTTCTATGCTCAATAAAAAAAAGAGCAAGTACAATATCAATACACATAAACAGTATATTGGTAGAATTACACGGCTATTCTAATAGGTGAAATATATAACAAGCAATTAGAACATAGTAGATCATTCATATATAGAAAAACCACAATGTTCACGGTTTATGCTTGATCGATATACCATTCTTATTTATCAATTTCAATACAATTTTAATAATAGTCCTCTCAAAGGATCCACACCCAAATAACGTGAAATCCGATTTAATAATGTGTTAGAACATGACACTCGATCCAATAATATGTTGAAACATGACACCAATCTAATAACATGTTGAAATATGATACCCAATCCAATAATATGTCAACAAGTGACACGTGATCAACAAACACAAACACAATTACAACCACAATGAATAATTCAGAATTTGTCAAGTTCAAGTAAATGTGTTCATTATATGCATTTGATCATAAGAAATTACCAATTAGCTTCATATTATTATTCCTTTTTTCACAACATCCAAGAAGTACCACTAAATAGTTAATAAGCACATATCACAGAAATGAAAATATTAAATCATCAATTACCACGAATTCAAGTTTTGAACTTTATAAAATCAGAATTTTCCCCTGTTCCAAAGTTTTAACTCATTCTTAATATATAAAAAATCAAGGAAAACATATAATCGAAAATAATGACTTAATTTATCCAGATTATATCAAAATTCGAACCCTTGAACACTTTTATGACATCTTTCCTAAGTAAGGCTTTTAACCATCATTAATTGTAGGTCTAAACCTTTCACCATAATAATTTCCTCTAGAATGTAAGATCTAGAAATCAAATTATAAATTAGCAAAATGATTAACTTACCTTAATGATGAAACTGGGGAAAAACTAAAGAGAAAAAGTCTTAGGTCATTTTTGCTATCTATGGGAGAAATAAGAATAAACTTGAGACTTTTCAAACTTAAAATTCATGATTGTTCCGTCATGGTAGCCACTTATCCCGTTATAGCGGCATGGTTATAACGAGAATAAGTCTGTTGTAGCGGGTTACATGGAGACAGAAACATCATAACTCGCATCCCAACTCTCTTTTTACAAAGCGCTCTCAAACCATATCATTTCAAAATATATCATTTGCACTAAGATCAATTTCAAGAGTTCTACTCACCCAAATTCAATTTCGCAAAGTCGTACAAGCTTCTTATTGTTTTGACTATCAACTTGAATGATCAAACTTATAATTTAACTCTAAATCTTTTATCGAATTTTTTTAAATCTCACATGACTCAAATTTCATCCAAAGTTGACTTAGGTTCAAAATTTTCAACAACTTCTTAAAAGTTTTATGACCCAGTTTCCTTTCTCAATGACCTACCCATAATGATAGGGCTAGATCATTACAATAGATATCACCCATCACTCATTCCCAAGTGATCAAATAGAAAATCCTGAGCTAAGAAAAGAATAGGATACACTCGAATTGGCAAACAACTGAGGGTATTTGTCTCACATATCCTTCTCAGTTTCCCAAGTCGCTTCCTTAACTGAATGATGCTTCTATTGGAACTTCACGAACATAATCTCCTTGGTCCTCAGCTTTTGTACATCTCGATCAAGAATTATAACTAGCTCTTCCTCGTATTGAAGATTCTTATCTAACAACATTGAGTACTACTTGATGATATAGTCTCTATTCCCATAGTACCTTTTCAACAAATACACATGGAATATTGAATAGACACTGGACAAACTAGGTGGTAGAGCCAACATATAAGCCACTAGACCTACACATTCAAGGATCTCAAATTGGCTAATATAGCAAAGACTGAGCTTTCTCTTCTTACCAGAACTCATGATACCCTTCATAGGCGATACCTTCAATAGAACTTGATCAAAGGACTGAAATGTCATGTTTCTAACCTTAAGGCCCGCATAGTCTTTCCATTGACTTTGGTTGCGAGGAGCTTAACTTAGATACTCCTTACCTTATCCTGAACATCTTTTACTAAATCAACCTTCAAGAGCTTCACACTCCAACCTCAAACCATCCTATGGGTAATCTATATCTCTTTTCATAAAGGGCTTCAAAAATAGTTATACCAATGCTGAAGTTATAACTATTATTATAGGAGAACTCACATAATGATCACTAAAGTTTATCACACAAGCCCTCAAAATGTCTTTTAACACTTAAATAGTTTGCTCTGATTGTCCGTTAGTCTACGAATGTAAAGCAGTGCTAAATGTGAATTGTATGCTCAATTTCTCATGTAATTTTTCTTAAAACTTAGATATAAACTGAGTACCACGATCTGAAATGATAGAGAGGGACACCCCATATAGTCTCACTATTTCTTCACATAGATTTTCATCAACTGTTGAGCATTATAATAAACTTTGATCAGAATAAATGAGTTGGTTTTGTTAGCATTATAATCAACTTTGATCAGAATAAAATGGGTTGGTTTTGTTAGCCTGTTAACCATAATCTAGATAGAATCAAACTTCCCCAAAGTTTGGGGAGATTCGCAACAAAATTCATGGCTATCCTCTCCCACTTTCATTCAGGAATGAGCATTCTCTAAAGTAAGCTTACTAGCCTTCGGTGCTCATATTTCACTTGTTGATAATTTTGACACTTGGCCACAAACTCAGCTATGGCTTTCTTCATACTAGACCACTAGTAAAGTCGCCTCAAATCTCGATACATCTTGTTTGCTCCATTGTTTTATAATGTAGGCAAGACTCACATCCTACTCCTCTTGCATGTGGCTAGCTTTTCATTCATATTATGAAGTAAACTTTGAATGAAAAATATATACATTTTTGAGTATTAATAGGGGCCCCAAAATAATTGAGACCTCAAGCAATTGCTTTAGTGGTCTTATGGTCGAGACGACCCTGGCTTCGGTCTACATTGAAGATTGTGTGTGAGTCCTCATGCTTTGAGGGAAAGCCAAAACTATCCTTTCTTTTTTGTCAGGCTTAATTTATATTGATATATACTTTGAGACTATCTCATGTTATTTCACTTTGTTGAGGGTGAGTTAGGAACATGTCCTAAGGCCTCCACTTATGTTGGATCTATTAGAGGCATGTTTGGATATGTATGAAGTCTATATTGTCTTGCTACTTTCTCTATTGTGCTATGTTCATAATTTCTCATGAGTTCTCCTCATTATTATTGTCTTATTTCTGTACCTTATGTATGCTTGATATGCCAAGAGTCTATGTTCGAATTCTTTACTTAGAAATTAGCTTGAACCGTGACACTTAAAATATAAGGGGAGTTTAATGGAATAAATTTGGAGGCATGCTGACTCTTAAGAATTTGACTTCATTTTCTCTATTATCTGTGAAGACCTATCATGAAAGAAAAGAGAAATACGTTATGGCTGATAATGTTGTTCATGTCTGTTTGCTAACTAATTTTTTTTTAATCCCTATCTTGTCTTTTGATTTAATTTTTGTGTTTTATAAATAAATATATGTTTGGTTTGATTTGATTATAATAATTTATGAACCAATTAAATTGGTTTGGTTTCAATTTTGGACAAATTATGTAAAATGTTCATTATATTAAATTGCTTACACACATACCAAAAAAAAAAGGAAAAGAAAGAAAGAAAAGAAAGAAAGCATACTTCAAAAACAAACCATTTATAGCCATAAGTGGCCATTTTGCACTTTTGGCTTACAAAATTTGGCCAATTTTCTTCTTCGTTATCCATATCGTTCTTACTTCTTTTTCTTCTTCATGTACTTCTTCTTGGTTCTTCTTCATCTTCATTCGCCTGTTCTTCTTCTTCTTTTTCTTCTCCTTTTTTTCTTAATAAAAATTTGACATATTGTAAATGCAAAGTCATTTCAAGTGAATTATATTTCAAAAGACTTGAAACATCAAGAGAATTTCATATTATTTTGAGACTGTTTACCAGTGATTCTGAGTTGATTGAGATTGTATAGTCAATGTATACTTTATGTATAGTCAATATGTATAGGTAAACTATATTATACAGTTAGTATATACTTGGTATCACTTTTAATAAGCTATATTGGATAGTCAATACATACTTTCTATGATTTTGTATTTTGATAAGCGATATTGTATAGACAGTATATACTTTGTATAACTCTTTTTTTTTTATATAAATAAAATATAACTATATTTGTTGTAAACTAATTTCTTAATTTTGACCAACAATCGCAGTCATATGATAACTGGTTTCACAGCCGACCCACAAAGATCTCAGAGTCAAACCTCGAAATGTTAGTCGTAAACCCCGACTCCACTTTAAGTGCAAAATAGATGGGGTAGTTCAAGTGAAGGGTCTTACTCGGTCAAGGCAGGTTATCGTAAATTGTGTGCTCAAAATGAAGTGACTGAACACGGGGCTTGGAAGCTGATTTGGAGAATTAAGCTCCTGAATAAAATCATGTGCTTTACATGGACAGCCATTAGGGAGGCAGTCCTGACTCAAGATAACCTTTGCAGAAGAAAGTTTCAACTAGCAAATAGGTGTTTCATGACTCGGAAAAACAGTCAATCACTTACTTTTGCGTTGCTCAGTTGCTTCTGATATGTGGAACATGTTCATATCAGTTTTTGGGGTAAGTTGGGCAGTGCCATAAAATATTAAGGAAACTATGGAAAGATGGAACCTTTGGATAGTTGACAAAACCATCAACAGGATCTGGCAGATGATACCAACATGCATTTCTTGGAGTATCTGGATAGAAAAAATTGTAGATGTTTTGATGGGATTTCAACTCCCAACACTTCTCTGAAGTCTTTAAGTGCTTGATGTTATTCCTCTTTTAGATTTCATTAGCTCCCTGTCTTTGGCTAACAGCCAGACTTCTTGCTCATTTAGGAAAATGGCTCAATGCTCTATCTGTAAGTTTTTGTATCTAGGAGCTCTCCGAAATTTCTTTGTGCTGTTTTCAACATTTTCTTGATGCCAATCAATATAACAATCCACTTCATAAAAAGCAAAAATAGATGTAGCCTTGAGAAGAGATCATAGAGCTGAAAGTGCAGATGAGAGGAAGAGAATAGATGATAATGCGCTTAGGCTATTTGGATTAAAGGGATAGAATTTTGATCATCATAGCTGCTTGCAAAGAGTAATTACTAGTTTGGATGATGTTGAGAGCTCTCTTCTGCATTTGCACTTGAGGGTCAATCTCCGACTAGACATGGGAAACCTTTGCACACCTCCATTACCTTTTGCGGTCTGGCATGAGGGTCTTTTTATTTTTTCAAGAGGTAATTTCAAGATTCAACCAAATGAAAAATATGTTGTCCATTTGACTCAGAGTCTCCCGCTCTACCTGATAAATGAAATGGGATGAACCAAACCAATAAAATTTTTGATTGATTCAGGGCGTTTGATTTGAATGATTATTGATATATTTGATTGCACATATTGTAAATTAGTCTTGTAGCTGCTTCTTGCAAAATCACCAGGATGGATGCAGAACAAAAGTTAGCTCATTCTTAGATTCTCTGTAAAGTAAATTGACAGAAATAACACTTACAATCTAGTTCCTGATGTGATTCAATAAGATTGATAATTGTGTACTGCATCAGTTTGCGACTATTTAAAGAGCTTTAGCTATTCAAATGCAGTTACAATTTGAAACAGGAGTTGGTTCATCTGCAAATTTCAGAATAACACTGGTTCATCTGTTCAAATTAGACTCTCAGACACACTCCAATAGTGATTTTATTTCAATCAAAATGATACTCATGAAACTGTATGTATCTAGCAGATAGAGTCAATGAAACACGGGAGATTATTCAATCCTAAAATAATCAAATAGGAAGGAAACATAAGACAATATGTGAAAAGAGTACAAATTTCAATGGTTAACTCTGTTGCAGGCCAAATGCAAAGGGATTGGAGGATCTGAGAACGAGCCATTAACAATCTGATCAAATATCCACTTATTAGCTGCTTCTGTGAAGTGAGTTCCATCCCAACTAACCCGAACTGATGGATCCTTACATGAAGAGGCGATCACGACCTCTTTTCCATTCACCACTTTCTTACTTCCACATTTGATGAATCTGTTGTAATTGTACTTCCCACCATGACCACAACAAGCTAGGAATGGATTCTCAAATCCTGTCATTTCATTTAGAACCTTTAATATGCATTTCTAGTTACACCCTCCGTCTCAATTTGTTTGTGTAGTTTTGACTTGACACGGAGTTCAAGAAAGTAACGAGGACTTCTGAATCAACTGGTCTTGAACTAGTGATACATAGAATGCACCAAATGTCCTTGTGACTGTAACAAGCCACTGGCAAAGAGTTGCCAAAAAAGAAAACAAATATTCTTTTTGAAATGAACTAAAAATGAAAGTAAGACGAACAAATAGAAACTGATGAGTATATAAGCCCAAAGTTATGAAAATTTTGATCTAAGAAGAACTACCGCAAGTCTTTTCTCTACATGAGACTTCATAGCCATGAAAAAGATTCAAATAAATTAAATTTCAAGATTTAAAATGTTAGATCATAAGATTACCTAGCTTCTTTGCATGACCGATGAGCAAGTATTTAACTGCATAGACATCAACATAAGTGATTGCAGCTACAGAAAGTTCTTTCCTGAGCTGAACAACAGTTTTCTTCAACAGAAGGTTGAAGTACTGTGACACTTCATTGAAGGGATTAGCGCAACCATACTTATCGACTTGTGCTGCTGTAATCATTAAACGGTCCATAACATATGGTAGACAACCTACTGGTCCAGTGTTGTGAATCCAAAATGATCTTCCACCTTTCGCATATATTTTCTGCATTTACAGATAATGAATAAGACTCTTAGAGAAAATAAGTAATTGACTAATATAAATTGTTTACTTATACTGACCTTTATAACATTGGATAACTGAGAGAGTAAATCAGGAACATAAGCTTTTACTTGGTCTGTGGACATATTAAGCTTATAGCCAGCAGTGAGATCATTTTGTCCAATATCGAACGTGTACAATGCTTGAGAAAAGACTTCCTCCTCTGGCAGCAACTGGCCAAAGATATTTCCTGTGCAGAATAACAAAACCTCTAGCCTGTCACAAAACAAAATCATAGTATTTTCATCTGCAGTTTGAACCAATAAAGCCAATACCTTTCTGGCGAATTATTTGTGATCTTGTATGAAAATCTGAGAATTGAACACCTTGTACATCTAGTGAAATTGGACTGTATCCACTCTGAGCCATGGTTGTGTTTTGAGGCCTAATTGTTGATCCTGCTGTAGCAAAATTAGCTCCATATCTGAAGTTGGAACCAATCGAATCAAGAAACGCGCTAAGATAAGGTAAATTTAATCCTTCAGCTGTCAATTCACACACCAAAAAAGATAAGAAAAACCTTTTGTAGTCATTAAACATCTTAAAATGTTATAGTTTACCAATGAAATCAATGAGTAGACGACCATCGGAGAATCGACCAGCAGGGGCATGAAAGAATGTTTCACCATTGGGATAAGGAGCTTGTCCAAATGCAGCTGAAAGGCCACCAGTATCTGAGTTTGAGTCACCAAAGTTGAAAATGCCTGCAAAATTGCAATTGCTAGCACACACTATTTGGGTTGCCACTAAATACAATACCAAATGCTATCAAGATTTGTCTAAACTTTCCCATCTCCATTTTTTTCTTTCGGGGCCAACACAAATATTTGATGAACATATTTATTTATTTATTGGCTAAAGAATTGGTCCTTCCATTCTTCAAGATTGAGACTATAATTTGGAGTCTTTTTTTATTGCTAAAAGACTGATTCTACTAAATTTTAAGGAAATGGTGACTTGATTTTCTATTCAAACTTCTGTGCATAGGATTCGACCTGTAGTAACCTAGCCTTTAATAAATTAACAAAATGGTCCTCCAATTATGCAATCAATTTTGACCCATAAATTACTGACGTATCTTATGGGAGAAATTGTTTTGTAGTGTTTAAAAATTTGTTATTGATATTGTGCCTTTTTATACTATGTTTCAAAAAGAAAGACCTATTTTTCTTTTCAAATTTATTTTAAAAAAATAAGTTTTTTTTTTTTAATTTTAGTATTTCACATGGCATGCTTGAGATCACAAAATTAAAAGGCAGTTTTGATATATTTGACACAACTTTAATTTGGAATAATAAGATTGAAAAATTTTCTTTATTTTCTTTGACTTTATGCCAAGTCAAATAGATCATTATTTTTTAAATAGAAGGAGTAATAGAATTTCATTTTTACAAAAAAAGGTCATTTTCTTCTATGTAAATACTTCCTCTGTCCTATTTTTCTTGTCAGGATAACGTTGGGCACAATTCTTTAAAAAAAAAAATTAATAAGAAGTGTAATTTGACTAATATGATTCTATTAAAATAGCTTATATTTTTTAAAAATTATAGTAATAAAATTAAGGAAAAACTAAGTTCATGCCCCTTTACACCAAACTATTTACATTCATATACACCTTTATATTTTATACCCCCATATTATTCAAATCCCCCCCCCCCCAATATTAAATTTCACGTGACTGATGTCATGCTGA
>JAOTQR010000086.1:7316271-7344523 GCA_025774065.1 Solanum ossicruentum
TTAGGTATATCTTTCTCCTTCACCCTCACTTGGTGATAACCTGATCTCAAATAAATTTTTGAAAAGCATTTGGCACCTTGTAACTGATCAAATAAATCATCAATCCTGAGAAGGGGGTATTTGTTCTTAATGTCACCCTGTTCAATTGTCGATAGTTGATACACATTCTCAAGGTTCCATCCTTTTTACGTACAAATAATATTGGTGCACCCCAAGGGGACACACTAGGTCTTATAAAACCCTTCTCCAATAAGACTTTTAACTACTCTTTTAATTCATGCAATTCTGTCGGGGCCATTCTATTTGGAGTGATGGAAATAGGTTGAGTTCTTAGAAGTAAGTCTACCAAAATCTACCTCTCGTTCCAGAAGTAAGCCTGGAAGTTCTTCTGGGAACACATCAACGAATTCATTCACTACTGGAACTGATTGAAGAGTTGGTGATTCTACCTCCATATCCTTCACTCTAACTAAATGACATATATACCCCTTAGATATCATATTTATAGCCTTAAAATAAGAGATAAATTTACTCTTTAGAGCCTCAATATTGCCTTCCCGTTCAAGAACTGCCTCATTTGGAAAGTGGAAGCACACTCTCTTAGTTCAGCAATACACGGTGGCATAGCAAGAAGCTAACCAATCCATACCCATTATAATATCAAATTCCACCATTTCTAGCTCAATAAGGTCAGACAATGTGTCACGGTCACAAAAAGTTATTACACAGTCATAGTAAATCCTTCTAGCCATAATAGATTCACCAGTTGGTGTAGATACTTCAAATGGTTTGTTTAATAATTTAGGTGTTCTCTTAAGCTTCCCAACAACTAGTGGAGTGATTTATGATAATGTAGAACCAGGGTCAATTAATGGCTCTTTGAACTCCCTCCAGGTAGTCGAGGGTGCATCTATATCCTTGGATTACTTTCAAGCTTCATACCAGAATATAGCCACACCTTTCAACCTATATGTCGCTAACTCGACAGCTTCTGTACCACTCACATAACATCTAAAGTGCGTTGAATCTGATCAATAAAGTCCTGGGGATCTTCATTAGGATCTGACCTAGTGAAGGATGGAGGGTCCAAATTAAGTAAGTCACGTATCCTTGTGCTAGCTCCCTATTCACACCACCTGCACCTATAACTGGACCTTCATTTCTTTGACCTTGGCCAGCAACTATACGAGTCAATAGTTGGACTGCATTTCTCATATCCTACACTGTAGCATCAATAGGTGGTTCTGGAGGAATTTCACTACTTCCTAGTTCATCAGAGCTAGAGGAGTTGGAGATATCTGTGACAGAGACACTTGTTGAGCCTCATTTTGTTGTCTCACATGATTGGGTATACCAACCACCATTTCTAGTTCCTTCTATTTACCTTTGTTTTTCCTGGTT
Organism: Solanum ossicruentum; assembly: GCA_025774065.1. Classification (NCBI taxonomy): domain Eukaryota; kingdom Viridiplantae; phylum Streptophyta; class Magnoliopsida; order Solanales; family Solanaceae; genus Solanum; species Solanum ossicruentum. The sequence goes on from JAOTQR010000086.1 coordinate 7,317,673, forward strand.
TCTAGCATCTTTGCTGTAAAAACAATTTAGAGATCTGACACAATCCACCTATTACACTTGGCTCTATGGCACGATCTAAAGAATAAAAAGAAAGTAACAACTTTTAAATTCCATGTATCCTACTGCTTATAAATGTAGTGCACAACACATTGATAAATAAGACTCTACATAGACATGGCTTTGTTGAGTCCCTAGGATGACCTGCTCTGATAACACTTCTGTCACGCCCAAAGTCCCATTAAGGCAGACTGGCACCCGTTGCTAATAAAGCCCAGGAGAACCAACCTGTAACAATGTGCTTTCTATACATATTATAAAGGATTTCTACATTTAATATGCCTTTAAGAAAGTAAACAGTAATAACAAGCCAAAAGAAAATGAATATTGCTAGGCCATTGGGGCCACGGTGTCTAAAGTACCGGATATAATCACATTTTAATTTATATAGTCTACAAAGTCTCTAGATAAGGAAAAGTATCTAATAATGGTCGGGTCAGGCCCCGCCTCAGTTAACTATAAATACAAAAAAAATGTAAGCTCTAGACACACAAAGCTCTAAAGCAACCTGGAGCTTAGTAACAACAACTGGACATCTTGTACTCATACTAGGGAGATCTATTAGCACCTGTACCTACAGCATGAAATGCAATTCCCCCGTAAGGGACGTTAGTACGAGATAATGTACTGAATATGTAAGGCAAGAAATATTGTATATGAAGTAACAACTCAAATGAAACTATGCACTTGTGTAGGATAAGAGACCACCTTTAGTTATACTGTGGGATCATGTACTTTATGTTTTTTTTAATCTGTGTATAGCAAGTAATACAAATGACCAGCTGATCAGTGGTAAATCTATATCGGGAATGGCCCTGGCTAGGCTTTTCCTTTAACCCCTTGGGCTACCCCCCGTTATAGGATCGACCCTGGCTAGGTGATTCTTCCACCCCTCGGGTTACCACCCATCAATAAATAATATACTTTATCTTTCAATTACATTTGAGATGATTCTTTTGGTGGTCATAATATTGGAGTTGTAGGACTGTAGATACAACATATGAAATTTAAATAATCACAAAAGACAACACTATAATGAAAGGAGTAGGTTACACAAATAAGGAAATGCATAGGAAGTAGAACAACACATGAACTTTCTTTAGTAGAAAGAACTCGTATATTTTGGTATCCAAGTATGTATACAGATTTAAAGGTGACTATGTATGGGAGCATATGAACATGTGAGAGAGTTGAGAAATGGTTAATAGTTGTGTTGGTGTTGGTAAGTTCCTTTATGTGCCAAGGAGGGATCTATGTTTCATGCCAAATAATACGAAACCAAATAGCCTTACATACCTCACTATACGACCTCGCTATTACCTCGAGATAACCTTACCTTACTCCAAATCTTTATCAACAACATAGTAGGTGATAAAATTAGAATTAGCCACCAATAAATACATCTTGGCAGCCCAATCTCATAAAAAAATAACATACGGGCAGCAAGCGGATAATTATAAACTTGAGCGTATTCTTTCAACCTTTCTGCCCCTACTCGTATTTTCTAATACACATTCTCATATACATATCATGTGTACCCTGTTTTAGTGTCATAAAAGTCTTATAACATCCCACAAAGTACAACGCATAACAATACTACGCAACATACAAATAGGCGACATAACATTACATCCCTTCGCTGCATTTCGACGTCGACAGTCCCGAACCTGTTTCAACTTTACCCAAACTATATCCAATATTTTTACTAATAAAACCAGTATTAAAATAGTCCACAAATAGTCCCAAATAAGGTGAAGGTCGTGGAACAACAATTTCCAATTATTAGCTCACAAGTTTCTTTTAAGAGTACAATTAAGATATCCTACAATAAGTCATCTTTGCGGACTGTAACAGTGGTGAAGCAGCCTGGTTACATTACTATTAAACCAACCTTTGTTAAATACATAAGTTTTACAGCATAATAAATCCAACCAAGTAGAGAAAAACCTCTTAATCAACAAGAAAAGTGTACAACAATCTTTAGGATACATGCTGTCCAAAATTTCCAGCACATGTATAATTAGCTTATTTCTCTGGTTTTAATAAACAAACCATAATATATGCATAAGTAGATTTACTTACCTTTAAACTCAAGGTTTAGAGCTTCTTTAGGAATCCTTTTAAGGTTGTGAAGCCTGTATTTCACACTTTGAAGGAGAGCAAAGAATAACCAAGAAAAGTAGTTTTTTTTGTCCAAGTTGAACTGGCTTTAGGGGGATGTCTTCATCCCTCTTTAAAAGACCTATTGGCCGAATAACTTTTGATTTCTTAGCCTTAATATATTAAGTTGGTGATGTAGTTTCTTGCTCCTTTCACTTGGGCCTTAAGGGGCTCTAACTTGATAGGCCTTTTGCTGCCCATTCTTCTCCTTTCTCTTTAGTTACTTTGGGCCAAAATTATCAAATGAATTGTAATGGGATTGGGCCCTTTTTCTATTCTTCCTGGGCTGAAAATACAATCTTTTATGATGTTAAAACACAATCTAAAGTTACACCCTTAACACAGACTTTATTCATCATCAGACTTGGACAAATTCGACATCGGGCGTCGTCTCCGTCTAGATAGCACGTTTAAGCTAAGAAAGTAGGTGACTTACCTGCTAGCTTTCTAATCCCTACAAGCTCCTTACTTCTCTCACTTCATTTAAGGTCATTTCTCCTCAATTTGACTTAAAAATTATTTACTCTCGACCCTTTTCAGCGTTAGTCATACATATCGCCCTCTAATTTGAGACTCAAGCACTTTTAAAGATTGGCGCTAATTTGAAAAGACATAACATGTTTCATTTGCATAGTACTAGTATTGTAAGATGTGGGGTGTTACATTGAGATTGTGAACTTGAGAATGATGATGGGTTGATAGTATTTGATGGTCCATGAGTCTTCCCAAATAAACTCTAATGATTTGTCTATTCGATTGTTTCCTAATGATTGTTCTAAGCCTTGAGCTATTGATTCAGAGATGAGTTGATAGTATGATTAGAGTCTCTATGAAATTGATTAAATGATGAGAGCCTCTACGAGGTTGATTAAGATGAGTAGATTGAGATAGTTTGTTTGGATGAATTATTTTATGAGCATTGAGTCATGGGAGGAGTATCGAGCATCGGAAGAGTAAGAGTTAACCCAACTCCCACTCGTCAAACTACATAGCCAAGCTTAGGTTTAGGAACATCACATCGCATTATGTTGAGGTTCCCTCTGATTAGTAGTCCCTGAAATCAATAAAGACTTATAGATTGCCATCTCCATTTGGACTTGTCCATTATGGTTTCGATTTGTTCTCTACCTGGTAAGTACCAAACGGTTATGGCAACATTAGCATGATTATTATGCAATCATTGGCTCATAAGTGATTGTTGTCGGATAAGAGAAATTCTCAGATAGTTCCTACCTTGAGTAGTCTGAGTCGAGATGAGATGAGATGAGTTAAGTTAATTCCTTTGAGATGAGTCATGATTTGATTGGTGAGGTTTGATTGGTTGATGGATCACTTGTCTACTACTTGCTTTAAATAGATATTTGACATGTTGATTGCTATTATTTTGAGTCGATTATTATTTCTATATTATTCTACCTGTTTCAGTTTCATTCAGCTATTTGCATACCGTACATTCTGCGTACTAACATCACTCTGGCACTGCATCATTTCATGATGTAGGTACAAGATTTGAAGATCGTCAACAGGTACATCGTTAAGGATTTGAGACATTCAGCTGATTTGTGAGCCTCCCCTACTTCAGAGAATTCATTATGTTTATTTCATCTTGCTTTAGAGTTAGACACTAGTTATCTTTATTTTGATTGAGATGGCCATGGGTCTATCATTGGCACCACCTGATAGTGATAGAGGCTTAATAGACTAGAGTTGAATGTTGATGTTAAGACTTGTTGAGCTAGTTTCTTTCTACTAGCCTTTTTACTTATAATATTATTTTTGAGACTAGATGAGATGTGCCCATTACTTTTTTTAGTCTTCTACTAATTATCTTGAGTTTATTGATTTAATGAATGTGATGAGGCCAAGTGGCTCGATTGGGGAGTAGTAATAGTCTATGAGTGCCGATTATGTCTAAGGTACCCTCCCAAATTGTGACAAACTTGGCATTAGAGCACAAAGTTCAAATGTCCTAGGGAGTTAATGAAATAGTGTTTAGTAGAGTCCTTATTATTAGTATGAAGAGCTCTACATCCATAATTTGGAGGCTATTGGACATTTAGAATTGTTTCACTTCTTCCATGTTCTAAATCGTGCGATAGAGTTATACTCTATGAAAAGTTCTTTTCTAATTCATGCTCTATGCGTTATAGAATTACGATCATATTTCCAAGAAGAGCTGATAAAGGAAAGGACGAGATAGTGAGAGTGATAGTGGATGACTTTTGTAACTAGAGTTATTATCTAATGGTTAAGTAATGGGGTGATGAGTCGATTGCCATAAGTTTTGACAAAAAGAGTAGTAAGTACCCTTTGATTTTTATGATGAGTTATAGAGAAAGAGTTATTATCAGAATGTGTTAGAGCGTGCTCAAGACTAAAAGGAGGTTTATGTTGATGTGTTGTAGTATTCACATTATTGAGGGTGAAGTATAGATGTTGAATAAGGGAACAAAGTTCTTTAAATATGATAGATCTAAATTAGGCTTATAATTTTTAAGTGAGAGTTCATGAGATTCATTGAGTAATAAGCCTTAGTCAAATAAGGAGATATGGCTGAATAGGCGAGTGGTACTGAGTTGTAAGGAAAGTGATGCTATGGGCAGAGTACAAGTGCCCCTTAAATAAGATGAGTGAAACGGGGATAACTCAATAGATAATAAGAGACTTGAGATGTGTATCTATGATTGTGTAAAGATGTGTGAAGCTCTAAGTTATGACTACTATAAGAATGTAATAGTTTATTTGAGTTGTCAATGTGGAGTAGGCTGAGGTAAGCATTATGTTTCATCTTGAGCAACTAAGTTGATTGGGGTTTATGGATAGATGATGAAGAGTTTTCCATCATAGTATAAGTCTTATATAGATGAGTTTATGGGAGCACAAAAGTTGAGCATTAGCAGGTATAAAGAAGAGGCTAGATTGTAAGAGTTGTGAAAAGTGGTTATGTACACCTTTAAGAGTAGCAAATATAGAGGGATTTCGATAGCTGCAGAAGGAAACTAAGAGTGGTATCCTTGAAGAGAGTCTTAGTGGCTATTTTATATATGCGACTATAGTATGATAGAAGAATTTAAGATGCCTATTCTTGTGGATATGATTCCCTGACCGTGTGGAGATATGTACGTATAACTTAGAAAGGTAAATTGATTCACAAACTTAAAGAGATGACCTTTGATCAATGAGGGAGATGATGTGAGAAATTGAAGTAGATCTTGAGTTTGATAGAGATGGACTGAGTGAGATGACATATCATTTCCTTATCATATCGTATGTTTCTTGTTCTTCTATTGAGGTGATACTTTATTCCCGTCTGGTGTGCGACTGCTATGCCTATGGCCTAGTCCCATATACCACTTGTTGATTATTATTCATGTTGAATTGTGAGAATGAAAATAAGATGAATTTGTTCATTAATTTTGATCTGACCCCATGGATCTAAGAGTTTTCAATCCTATGTTGAATAAGATGTGACCCAAGTTTTACACTAAGTATAGTTCTGTGAACTCGGAATGAGTATTGATAGACGAGAGATATTGTAATCGATCAATGTTCTTAGATACGATTTCTCCATTGAGTCGTGCTAATGATCATTCGTTCCAAGTTCTTTGAATAATCCTGTCTTCCCATGTCTTGATTAAAATGTCAATGATAGTAAAGGAGTGATGGCTGAATGAAGAGAGTGAGAGTTCTTCATTCTGATGCTATCTTATGCACTGACCTTCAGCTTGTTATGTCATTATTAATTGTAGGATGTAAAGATGACGAGTTCCACTTGGTCCAAATAGTGATGCTGATAGTAGTATATGAAGAAGGAGGGTAGATGAGGAGGAGTGAACGTATCCTTATTGCGATATTGGCGTTGTACTTGTGTCATGTAAAGATAGGGATAGGGAGGAGGAGAGAGATGAGATCTTATGATGTGCAATAGATACGTAAGAGTATCTTGGTGTGTCTTTGAGTGGGAGCTCATTAAATGGTGGAGGTAGAAGTGCTAAGTAGGCTCAAAAATTCTAAGACAGAGTTGAAGTGGTTAGAGTGATAGGCCTGAATGGGTGGTTATTGTTATGCAAGTATTGATGATAGACTATCGAAGACTTCATGATAGTGAAGTAGTGAAAAAGACTAGTGATCTTTTAATGAAAGACCCGATTAAAGTATAGAGCTAAGTATTGAGGAGGAGCTAAGTATTTAGAAGTAGACTTGAATGGAATAAGAAGATGTGTATAGGTAGAGAGTTGAATAGGAGCTATATGCTTAAGTTGATAAAGTGGAGTGTCATAAAGAGGAGCACAATTGATATAAGGTGTTAAGCTTGAGAGTTGTACATCGAGTCTTATGTATCGATGTATCGATGGTCTCCTTCTCGATTATAGTTGATGGTTTCCTTCCTGAGTTCAAAAGACTGATGGTCGAAGTGTTTAAACAATTCGAATTGATTGAATTTTGATGTTCCATTTGTACTTAATGGGGAAAATGTCTAAAAGAGTATCTCTACTCTTGATTTGAACCGATTTGTCTGTTCTGAATGACTTGTGACTGTCCAGATTGGTTGATTAAGTATTGAAAGGAGTTTTGCTCGTTATTCGTATCTGATGATAAGAATGTTGAAGGTAATGTCCTTACCCTTAAATAAATTGATTGTCTTTTCTTGAGTTGATCGTCTATTCTTGAGTCTAAATAGAGATTGTTGATAGTGATGAGGAGTCGAAAGATTGGTTGATAGATATGAATGTTGAGATGAGTTTTGAGTCTATTCGTGCCTTGATATCCACCTTTACTCAGCATTCGAGGATGAATGATCCTAAGAGGGAGATGATGTAATGCTCAATAAAATTACCAAAATACCTTTAGAATAGAGATGTGCACGTAATGTGTCTTTCCATGCTCCATTTATGAATCCGAGATCGGATATGCAACCAACATGGAAAATTGAGAGGAAAAATGGTCTCGTTCGAATTTTAGAGCCATCAGGTCAAAAATAATTTTTTCATCCAAAATAATTTCCAGAGATTGTGTGCGCCTAAGGCGCGATGCGCCTAGAACGCGGATATGTGTTATATTTTTTTCAAAATTTTTAGATGGGAAATTGAAAACTAGTTCAGAAAATTTTAAGGAACAAAATACACTAGTGTGCGCCCCCTCCGCATCGTGAACTGGACTAGTCCAAAGTGAAATATTTTGTTTTAATGTGAGGGGTATTTCGGTCAATTTCCAACCCTTCCTATGTTCAAAAAACGATTATAAGGGATCTTTTACATCAAGCCAAGTCTAAAAAATTTTACCAAGTAAGTTTTTGTATGAGTTGATAAAAGGGTTAACTTCAAATAATCATATCTCCTAAAGTACAATGAGTTGGGTGATTCATAATATCTCAAATCAAAGATATTTGAATTAGCTTTTCAACACATCTAATTTCATCTTAATCAGAGTTTGGAGTAGAAAGTTATGGTCATTTTAGTGAAGGAGTGCAGAGTTGTCTGAAGATCCGCGCCCAAAGCGCATCGTGGACCCAATACAGACCCTTTCTGGATGAGATAAATGAAGTTTCTCCTTCTTATTTTGAGGGTACTTTCATCATAAAACCTTCTTTGCGGGTCTATTTAAGGTCCCAAAATGCATAAAACGTCAATTTTCATAATAAAAAATTTTCTCCTTCACTCCTAAACATAAACACTCAAGAATCATCAAGAAAGTCATCAAGTTAGGATTAGCTTTCAAGATTCATTCTCAAGGTGAGTTATTCTTCATAAATTTCAATCTATCCAACCCAAGTTTCTTCATCTATTCATGAATCCCTAATAGAGACTTAAATCATAACCTAGGGTTTCAACAAAATGAATTCAAGAATTTCCAAAAAAGGATTTATTGATTCTTCTTCTTCAAGAATTAGGATTTTTCATCAAGAACTCTAAAGATTCCAAATCAAGAATTCAAGAATCAAATAGAAAAAATATCTTTCCAAGTTCTTCCACTCTAAAAAAACTACCGAGATTGAGAATTTTCTTTAAGAAAGCTAGTATTCATCAAATTTTGATTATAATATCAACTTTTCAAGTATGTAAGGCTAAACTAAAAGCATGAGATTGTTCTCTCATGTGCTCTATAGATGGTCATAGAAGATTTGAAAGTCTAATGAGTCTATATACATGATTCTTGAATGGTTTCTTGAAGATTTTCTTGAAAATTACATTACTTACATGTATTTTCATATGTTTATGATCATCGTAAATTCTTTTCTTGAATTAGATATTTTACATGAATTATTGCATAAACCCTACTTATTATTTCATAAAGCATGCATGAATGAAGATAGGTATTGAGTCTAGAGCATTGATTGAGAATACTGATAGTGATTGAGATTGTGAATGTGAGAATGTTGATAGGTTGATAGTACTTGATGGTCCATGAGTCTTCCCAAATAAACTCTAATGATTTGTCAATTTATTATTTCCTAATTATTGTTCTAAGCCTTAAGCTATTGATTGAGAAATGAACTGATAGTATGATTGGAGTCTCTATGAGACCGATTAAATGATGAGAGCCTCTACGAGGTTGATTGAGATAGTTTGATTTGATGGATCGTTTTATGAGCATTGAGTCATTAGAGGAGTATCGAACACCAAAAGAGTAAGAGTTAACCCAACTCGCATTCGTCAAACTATATAGCCAAGCATAGGTGAGGATTAGGACCATCACATCACATTATGTTGAGGTTTCCTCTGATTAGAAGTCCCTGAAATCAATATAGGACTTATAGATTGTCGTCTCCATTTGGACTTGTCCATTATATTTTTGATTCGTTCTCTACCTAGCAAGTATAGAATCAATGTGGCAATATCAACGTGATTGTCGTACAATCACTGGCTTATAAGTGATTGTTGTCGATAGGAGAAACTCCCAGAAAGTTCTTACTGAGTCGAGATGAGATGAGATGTGATGGGATGAGTCGAGTTGAGAACTTTGAGATGAGTCATGATTTGATTTATGAGGTTTGATTGGTTGATGGGTCACTTGTCTACTCTTTATTCTTTCTTTAGATAGACATTTGATATGTTGATTGTTATTATTTCGAGTAGATTGTTGTTTTTATATTATTCTGCCTGTTTCGATTTCATTCAACTATTTTACATATCGTATATTCCACGTACTGATGCCACTCTGGTGCTACATCATTTTATGATGTAGATACAAGATTTGAAGATCATCAACAGGTGTATCATTGAGGATTTAAGAAGTTCAGCTGATTAGTGAGCCTCCCTTACTTCAGAGGATTCATTATATTTATTTCATCTTACTTTAGAGTTAGACACTTATTAGCTTTATTTTGATTGAAGTGACCATGGGTCTGTCATTGGTAGCACCTGATAGTGATAGAGGCTTTATAGACTAGAGTTGAATGTTGATATTAAGACTTATCAAGCTAGTTTCTTTCTACTAGCCTTTTTATTTATAATATTATTTTTGAGACTAGATAAGATGTGTCCATTACTTTCTTTAGTCTTCTACTGATTATCTTGAGTTATTGATTAAATGAATGTAATGAGGCCAAGTGGTTCACTTGGGGACTAGCAATAGTCTCTGAGTGTCGATTACCTCTAGGGTACCCCCCTCCCCCAGGGTGTGATATTTCACAACTATTACATTATTGCCCAAACTCCCATACCAACATTAATGAAGGATTACAGACCAATCGCTTGCTGCAGAACCATCTACAAGTTGATATCCAAGATCCTCACAAACAAGCTGAAAATAGTGGTTGATTTCATTGTAAATTCATCACAATTTGCATTTATTGATGGTAGAAATATCCCGGATAATGTGACTATTCCACATGAGCTAGTGAAAGGGTATTCAAAAAAGGGTGTCTCTCCAAATGTATTATTAAAGTTGATATTAGGAAGACTTATGATTCTGAGGAATGGCCTTTCCTAAAAATGGTCCTTGTCACGATCCAAGCCTAGGGCCTAGACGTGACACAGCGAATGGAAAGCCCGAAGGCAACCCAAACAAGCCTCTTAGCATATTGTTTGCACATTCTTGGTTTTGCGGAAATAATAAAAGATAAATAAGCACATAGCAAATAATTTCTAAGGAAGTGGGACTTTGGAATCATGTTATGGCGATGTTATAGGGAAGGGGATAAACATTAATCACATAGTAAATAAGTCTAAGGGGCGGGTACGTATGACTCACACTATGGGGCATTTAGGGACTTGGGACTTTCATCATTTTCCATCACTATCAATAGCACCAAAAAGTATCACATAAGGGATACGGTCTAAGGGTTAAGTTTATGTGGAATCTTAACATCATATTAAAAGGTACATAGCGTAGTATCCAACAATACCTCTAAGCATGAATAGAATGGGGGTCAAGAAATGTTCAAGGCTCACCCTCAAACTAGAAAGTAAATTGGAATAAAGCCTCAACATAAGTAAGATAGAATCGGATATTGTCCCCGAACTAGAGGACTCACCACAAGCAAAATCTTCATAAATCCAAGCTAGTTACATGGAGGATATCAAGGAGCACCGGTAACTACATGGTGAAATCATGTGGTCATAGAGGTATGTGTCAATACTTGAAATGTACTAGTATATAGGTATGCAATGCATGACAAGGAAATAAATAATAAAATGATCCACACTAAGTCTAGTGATAAAAATGATATATTTATAAAGGCATTAGTAAGCCCTAATCAAGCTAACATAAAGGACAACTTTAGAAAGAACATAGTAGGATGCATAGATAAACATAATATAAGTAAATTATATAACTTGGAATATATATATATATATGGGTGATCATTTAGACATTTTACTCTCACCATAGAACATGGAATAATGCACATGAGAAATAAAGAACTTACCCTTACTTGAATGCATGATAGGTCATATAAACTTATATTAGTGAAAAATCACGATATCATACATAAATGAAGTATGAATTTTCTTGGGTGAACAATACATCACTTTACATAAAAGACTATTTTATTGTGCAAGGAAATTGATAATCACAATGGATACCACCTTATATGCTTGTAGACATCATCATGTACCATTAGGAGAAATACCATTTGAACTTGTGAAACAATGAATTGTAGGAACTTTAAATCACCTTTGGACACAACATAAAAGAACCATATCATTTATCATAAGGGGACCTATTGGGAACATGAAGAGAACTTGAAAATATATAATAAAACCATTTGAGTTCATAAAATGATGAGTTATATGAATTTGAAACACCACCAATAGTAGCAAGCATATTTGGACATAATAATAAGGAACTACCATAATCATCATAAGATAATATCTTGGGGACATGAGGGGTACATGAGCATATATAAGAAAATCATAGATCAAGAGTGACATATACCATAAAGCTTTGGGGAGTTCATAAAAGATAGTGAGAGAGACCATAACCGACATAAACTATGTGAGCTAATCCATGGAGTCCTGATGTTTCCCCTACACTGGAAGAAAGGTTAAGTCACTTGCCAAGTTGTACCTTATAATGCCTAAGTGGATCCACTAAGTCACATGTGAATTGGATACTCGACTCTAGTTCTTGAACTCGGGTACTTGCCTCAAGCCTAGACTCGGGTACTCGCCTTAAGCCCTCATCTTTAGGGCACTCGCCTGTAACCCCTTTAACTCTGGTGGCACGTCGTTTTAGGACTTGGGCAATCGCCTCCAATACACTCGATGATAGATAGTCTCTCACAAGAGTAGGAAAATCATAGGTCATAGTATCGTATCATAAAATCATTCTAAGTCATGTGGGAGGGCTACTTTTCCAATCCCCAACTCATGTGATATCATAAAGTCAAAGTCATAAGATAGCTCCTTAACCATTCCTTAGATGGGAGATCCTCCACCATAATACATTCATTCATTTAATAGATGGGAGATCCTCTACCATCAACATTCATTCATTAAATAGATAGGAGATCCTCTACCATCAACGTTCATTCATAGAAAATTTTTCATAAGTCAATAATAAACATAGAATATCTCATAAGCCTTCATTCCTCATTATTTAGACATCATAATTTAAGTCATATAATGAGTATCATCAAGTTAAATCATTCGTAAACACCCTATCACAATCGTACATATCAACTTTCAATATGGACGTGAAAACATGAAATTCATCTCATACAATCCTCAACTTCATAGTATCTCATGGTATTAATTACAACATTTATACCTTTGAATATGATAAATCAACGCGTCAAATCATCACATCATAATATCAACTAAAAGGTTTCATATCATTCATAATAGTTATAACATTCTCATGAACTCATAGTATGTTTAATCTCCCTTCAACATTAACAACATTTATAAATCACGTGTCTTACCATAAAGCCTTCATCATATAAGAGATTTGCCACATAACTTAGTCAAAACATAATGGGCATATTTATTTAAGCTTAAAATCATAGAATTCAAGAGTAAGGAACATGAGAGGGGTAAATTAAAGTCATTTAAGAAGACATTCAAACAACCCACCAACATACTTGCAAAACCCCAATTTGGGTGTCATGAAAACCATTCAAAAATTCATAATATTTTCAAGTCTTTCAAGAGATCATAGCTTACAAAGCTTTAATGTAATAAGCATATCATAATCTCAATCATTAGTAGGAGCCCATGCATCAATAAATCAAGAATCAATAAATTTCCAACATATTTCATATAATGGAGTGATAATAGAAAATACCCATAAAGAATTAGTCATTAGAATAAAAAATTTGATAAAAATAGTTTTGGGGCTCCACTGATGAAAGGACCCATTGATGAAAATCCACATACCTTAATCTTGAAGTTTTCTTGAAGAAGTATTTAAGAAAAAATTGATGGTTGAATTGAGTTCTTGAAATCTAAAATAAGTTCTTGAGATTCTTGAATTTTAATGGGATAGTTGATGAACTTTTAGAGAGGATTTTGAGAGATTTTAGTGTGAAAAATGGCTATGAAATGAGGAATTTTCATCTATAAGTTATTACCCAATTGACCCCAAGTGAAAAAGAAATTTTTGAACTAGGCCGTGATAGGTCCGCGATGCGGCCTGGGCGCATACAACTACTGTTTTGTGGAATTTTACCGAAAAAATTATTTTTTTATACGAGCAACCTATATCTTGTAGGTAACCGTTCTCCCACACAATATTTCCCTATGAACAAGAATATGCAGTCGAATTTGTGAGATTCTGCACAAATTTTAAAATATTCAATAAAAATGCATCATGCAGTCTTTCCGAGCTACGTTGAGGGGTGTTCCGGTCCTACTGGAGTATGGGTTCCCAACTCAATTAATAAATCTCATTATGGAGCATGTTACTACTGTGCAATACAATATCCTAATCAATGGAGGTGTAACAACCAAATTCTACGCTAAGAAAGGATTGAGGCAAGGTGACCCTATGTCACCCTATTTATTTGTACTAATCATGGAATACTTACATAGAACACTACAAATTCAAAAATGTACCACAATTCAATTATCATCCCAGGTGTGAGAAACTTGGTGTTTTCCACATGTTTTGCAGATGATTTGCTCATGTGTTGTAAAGTAGATATGGTGTCTATACAAATCCTACTCCAGTAGTTTCAGCACTTTTGTGTAGTTTCTGGGTTGCATGCCAACCTAGATAAGAGTTCAATACATATTTCAGGGGTAACAAAGTAGATTAAAAGCCAACTATTAAGTGAACTACATATGCAACAAGGTAAGATACCTTTTGAATATTTAGGAGTTCCCTTTATTCACTAAGAAGTTGTCAGTTCATCAATGTCTACCTCTAAAAGAGAAAATGATAGCCAGGGTGAAATGTTGGACATTAAAATTTCTATCCTACAGTGGTATACTCCAACTTATAAAGAGTGTACCTTTTGAGATGCAAATATATTGGGCACAAATATTCCTATTGCCAAAGAAGATTGTAACACTAGTAACAACTATTTGCACAACATTTCTTTGGACTGATAGCAATAATTACTAAAGGAAAGCACTGGTATCTTGGAAACATTTTGTATAAATGTGATTGATGGACATTCATGGAATAAGGCGACCCTCTCCAAACTGCTATATAGACCTTAGAACAGAGAAAATATAAGCTTTGGATAGTTTGGGTACATACTTACTACATAAAAGGCAAGGATCTATCCATTATGACAATACCAAAACAAGCATGTTGGATTATAAGAGAGTTATTTGAGGCAAAATCTTGGTTTATCAACAATACTGGGCCAAATGGCATAGTGCAGAGACCTAGAAATAGCATTAGAAACAACTACAAGATACTAAGGCCCCAGTATCCACAGGTATGCTAGAAACTAAGGCCCCAGTAAAGGCATGCTACCAAGACATCATTTCATACTATGGATGACACTACAAGAGAAACTCTCTACTGTAGATAGAGTTCTTAAATGGGGGATAGTTGTGGATACAAACTGTGTTTTGTGCAATACTAGACAAATGAAAACTTTTGATCACTTATTTTACTCATGTTCCTACTCATTATTTTTATGGACAATAGTACTGAAATGGCTGGGTTATAAACGACAACTAATAAACTGGGAATTTCAGATCAAATGAATGATAAGCAGAATAAAGAACAACAGGCCAAGAGTAGGAATATTAGGATTTTATTTTGTGTCCACCATCTATAACATATGGATCGAAAGGAATTCATGAAGATTCAACATCACAAAAATAAGCACTGTGTAGAGACTGAGAGAGGTCGCTATACAAGTATATATAGAGGGACAAAGACACCACAACTGGAAACCTCTACTGAATCAACTTATAGGATATCCTAGTTAAAAGCTTCTTGTATAGATCTCATGCATTATTGATTTTATTTCACTAGTTGAATTATACAGATAAGAGCTAACTCTAAGTCCAAAAGAGTTGGCTAGTTTGTAAGAATATTTTTGGTCGAATGAAAATATTACTACTTGACCAAAAAAAATATGGAGTAATATATGATCAGGTCTCCAGTTAAAGTAATTTATCAATAACTATGTTTGCACATCTTCAAAATATAGAAAAAGAAAAATTCTAACTAATGAAATATTTCCTTCGTTCTTTTTTAGTTGGGATAGTCTTTTTTAAGAGTCAAACAATATATAAACTTTGACTAAGATTTTAATATGTTTGTGTGTGTGTGTGTGTGTAAAGTTATAATTTATACTTAGTACATTTTATATAATTTTTTAATACCTAAATTTTTATTTTAAACTGTTAGATAATTTAATTTAATTTAACTTTGAAAATTAATTCTCAAACTAAAAAGGAAATAAGGAAGTTAAAAATGAAAAGATTACGTAATTAAGCAAACATCTACTAGTTGTAGTTACAATTAATTATGATTCACAACTAATGTTTCGTTTACATGGCTCTATATGTTTGGGTCCCACTCTCTCAATTTGTATCCAACTATAATTTCCCTTTTTCTTGTTATTTTTTCCTTTTATACAAATTATCATTCTTTCTCATCTCTGGCCTTATCAATTTGTCTCCCAAAATCACTCTACCATATCAAATTTTCGAATTTCAAAAATATTCTTTCTCCCTCCTAATCATACTTTCTCAATTTCAAAATAAATAAAAATTAAGTTTATTACCAAGTTAAAATTAAATAAATAAATTGAAATATTGATTTATCTTATTTTGGGGAAGCTGAAACAAGAATGAGTTTGGAAAAAAAAATTGATATTAGAAGAAGAGAAATTTTAATGGTGCATGAATATTTAGCCATGCTAGGTGAATCTTTCATGAAAATGCTACACTATTACTTTTTCATGTATCCACTATTGGAGGACTTTTTTTTTTTCTGTGTGTTTGCGTCTGAGGTTTGCTTTTAATTTTTGCATCTCATTTTTATTTATATTAATCAAAATTATTAAGAAGTATACATTGTAGCTTCTAAATTGTATAATTTCAGCATTTATGAATACTTTTGTACATATTATATGTTGAATGCCTTTGCATACGTTTGATTTGTATTTCTATGCATTTTTTAACCCAAATGAAAGTTACAGTTAGTATATGTACATTATTAGCAAGTATACATTTAGCTCTTATTTGAATAGTTTTAGCATTACATATAAATACTTGTATTTTGTATATATTGATTTTATATATTTTAATTTTGTAGCTCTTATTTTGGATAATTTAATTTTGTCTATATTTTTTCATGATATGTATTTGCATCTATAAATTTGATATTTTGATGTTTGACTCTATGGATACATTTATTGATATGAATGTAATTATATACAATTTATTCGTATGTTTACATAATTTTTCATGTAGATGTAAGTTTTTAGAATTCATATTTGTATATTAGCAGCAATTATACATTCTAGGGGAAAGGGTCAAAATTGCCCTTAAACTATGCGAAATAGATCATTTATACCCTTCGTTACATTTTAGAATAAAAATACCCCTGCCGTTTTTCCAAGGGACCACAAATGCCCTTACACCGTTATTCTTGCCATATGACAATCCACGTAGATATTCACGTGGCAATAAAATGGTCAAAATTATCCTCAAACTATTCGAAATAGCTCAAATATATCCTTCGACTGATCAAAACTACCCTTGTCGTCTATGTTTTGGACCACAAACGCGCTTGCACCTTTGCCGACATGGAAAAAAAGAAATATATATATATATTACACACTTCACTATTCTTTTTGTAAGTAATTTATCATACTAGAAAGTATGTGAACGAAAGATAATAATTATTACTCATAAACAAAATTCAAAGACATATTAAAATTTTCATGTGATCTATCTAAACTATATATTTTAAAAGTAAAATATAAACTGTGTATATAAAATTTACTTAAATAATATGTGTGTGTGTGTGTGTGTGTGTGTTTTCACTATTCTTTTTATGAAAAATTTATCATAGCGGAAAAATATGTGAATGATAGATAATAACTATTACGCATAAACAAAATTAAAAGACATCTTAAAACTTTCATGTGATCTATCCAAACTATATATTTTAAAAATTAAAAATAAAATTATGTATATAAAATTTACTTAAATAATATATATATTTATTATTTCGCTATTCTTTTTATAAAATAAGGGTATTTGTGTTTCAAAACATAGACGACAAGTGTAGTTTGATTAAAGAAAATAGTCGAAGGGTATATTTGAGCTATTTTGAATAGTTCGAGGGTAATTTAAACCCTTTTATTGCCACGTGAATATCTATGTGGACTTCCATGTGACAATAATAAGGTGTAAGGGCATTTGTGCTCTCTAGGAATAACATCAGGGGTATTTTTTATTCCAAAATATAACGGAGGGTATAAGTGATCTATTTCGCATAGTTTAGGGACAGTTTTTGACCTTTTCCCATACATTCTAAATATTATTTGTATAATTTATCTATTTGTATGTTTCAATCAATTATACACATATACAAATATTTGTATGGAAAATCCTTTTGTTGAATATTTATTTAAGGAATTGAATTATCGTCAAATGACTATGACATATATTGTTATATACAATTCAATAAGAATAAAAAATAATTAAAATAAACAACGGATAATTAGTCTTTATATATACAAATATTAAAATACATACAAATCATATATTCAATTAAGACATATCCACAAATTATGTATCAACTGTACGTATCATCATAACTCCAATATTCAGTTCATATAAATACAAAGCAAAAGAATTTTCCTATATATGTACAAATTATATTATCAGTCGATACATATTCAATAACTTTAGTAGTCAATTGATACAAATACAAATCAAAACCAAAAGAGCTTTTCAATACATGTACAGTTATGTAATCAATTGATACATATATTCAATAACTACAATAATGAAATATTCAAATAATTAATCTATAAAAATACAAGTCATATATGGTAAGAAATTCTAATCAGATTCGATAGTGGTAATATGTGAGATTGTTTCCATTTTAATAATTAAAATTATTGCCTATTTTATAAATTAGATTAAAAGATCAATTTATATAAAATACTAAAATTCACATAACGTTATAATAATCAACTAATAACGTTATAATAATCAACTAAGTAATCTATCAATCTATACTATATTAAAAGTATGAAGGTCCTTAGAAATCTTGTTTGAACATTTTACCATTCATTAAAATATTTTGTTTTAGACAAAATCATCTTTTCACTATTTTTCTATAATTACTGTATTATTATTTTAATAATATTAAATATAATAAATAGAGAAGATTTTCTTATTATGATTAAATTCGTACTGAAAGAATCATTTTTCAATTAAAATAGAGTTGATCCAGAAAGAAAATAATAGAATATTACTATATGGAAAAAAATAGGATAACTTTGTCTCCCCTTTGAACTGGAAAAAATTCTCTATAAATAGAAATTCTTATATCTATAATTCTATTCAAGTAAATATTTAATCAAATTTTACTAAAGAAAATTACAGTTTCTTCACATACGGCTTATTTTACAAAAATATGCCTTCTTTTTCGCAAAGTAAAATTGTCTTATTTTTAAAAGCTTTATACTTAATAATATAGTGTACACACACCAGTTTATCAATTTTTTATATATACATATATATTTGTTATTAATTAATAGGATACACATATAATACAACAAATAAAATTGTTATCTATAACTTTCTTCTCAAACTATTATTTCATTTTCTGATTTTTATAATATTAAAAATTAAGGAACTCTAAAGTATATGGTAAGAGAAAAATAAAGAGCATGAGATATTAGGTAGAATTAATAATTAACGAGTTTGAAAATATATTGTAAAATTAAAAATGTTTAGCAGATTTTAAACAACTCAACAAAGGCATGGTTGGTAAAAAGTTGCACTGATTAGTTTTGTTATTTTTTTCTTTCACTTATGAAAGTTATCTATATTTTCAATAGTTTATGATTAATCGGTCTTTATTTGCATATTTTTTCATCTAAGTTGATCAATAAAAAGCCCAGCTATTTGTTTATTTATGGAGGTGAACAATACTCTTTAAATTATTCTTGATAATAAGAGAATATAAAGTTTTGTTTCTTTAATTCTCATGTACAATAGGATGAATCACTTTGAGTCCTTTATTATTTGAATAACAACTTATTAATTCAAAGTATTATTATTCTCAAAGAAGTTGAAAGACTAATTTTTTTATTCTCATATTTCTGAAAAATCAAAGGGTTGATTTTTTAAATTATTTTATCTGATAATATTTTTTAAAAAATCATGAAAAAGTATATTTCAAAAAATATTTAATGAAATATAGTTTTCAAATTCGTCTTTTTTAATAAAATAAATAAAACTACAAATTACTCATAAAATATACCTTTGACATTATTTTTAAATTAAATGTATGTTTAGGGTCATCCATTATTAAACATTTACTTATAATAGTGTAGGTTAGGTATGAAAAATAATCTTGGTGGAGAACGTTATTCCTAAATGAAGTCTATCAAGTTTGAATTTGAATTAGTTGGAATTCAATACCGATTATAAACATCGGATGAATGATTTAAAAAATGTATACTCATATGATAATATTAAGGATTTTCAAATATTTATGGTATTCAATTTAATAATATTGATTTAATACACATGTGCAACCACGCACGCTGAACTAGTATATATAATAGTTACTATGGGATTTTTTTGGTGATGAGATGTATTTTAGGTAAGGATGTCTAATTAAATTCAAAAACGTAATTTAAGGGATTTGTTTTTCATTTTTTGTGATGAGATTTATTTAAGGTAAGAATCTCTAATTAAATTTAAAAGTCACAATCTAAGGGATTTGTTTTTTTTATTCAATTTGTATAAACCGGTGACTTTTGGATTTCATACATAAATGGAAATGGCCCCAATTGCTATAGTTATAGTTATAAAATGTAATTATCTAAATTATAAATATTTTGATCTATTAAATTTTATGTCTAAGCTATTTATAAAAATTGACATTTGCATAGATATGCAAGATATCGATAAAAAAATCAAAGTGAAATTCTTCCTTATCTAATATATCACACCAACAAAATAACTTAATATCCATTTGAGGTAGAATTCTTGATCCATAATGTAAAAGTGGGCAAACTATTTGTCCAACACTTGGATGGTGTGAAAGTATCATTTTTTATTAATAGTTGGTACAACGTTGATGAATAACTCATTTGGTTTATTGCTTGTGACATGCCATGCTCAAGGGAAGTGGAGGGTCTGAATATGAACCATTCACAATTTGCTCAAACACCCATTTATTAGCAGCCTCTGTGAAATGTACACCATCCCAATTTATTCTTTCTGATGGGTTTTTGCATGATTTTCCCAATATTATTTCTTTGTCTTTCACCTTCATCTTGCTTCCACATCCATGATTTATGTTGTAGTTGTACTTTCCTCCATGACCACAACAAGCTTCTAGTGGATGCTTAAACCCTAAAATATAACAAAAAGTGGCATCAGTCGTATTTCAAGCTCATAGTGTCGCACATTTCAAGAGAAGAGACGTATGATTTGTTTTTACATACCGTACTTGTTAGCATGAGTGATGAGTTTATACTTGACGGAGTAGACATCAACATAAGTAAGAGCAGCTAATGGAAGATCCTTTCTTAGCTCAATCACTGCTGCTTTCAACTTAGCATTGAAATATTGAGCCACTTCATTGAAGGGAGAAGCACAACCTGCCTTGTCAATTTGCCCTGCTGTTATTAGCAGACGATCTAATATGTAAGGTAGACAACCAACTGGACCTGTGTTGTGTATCCAAAAATATCTACCACCTCGGCCATATATACCCTGGAAAAATTGGATTTTTCATCTCGAAGAACACAAGCAAGCTGCCAAGTGTATGAAACATTTAATTGCTGCAGATTTACCTTAATAACGGTCCTGAATTGATCGATCACATCAGGAACATAAGCTCGAACTTGATCAGTGGACATGTTAAGGAAGTAACCAGAAGTTAAATCATTTTGTCCAATGTCAAATGTGTATAATCCTTGGGAAAAATGTTTCTCCTTAGGCATCAACTCACTAAACACATCTCCTGTACACATTATGTAAAAGAATAAAATTAGGGTAATTAATCCAAGGACTATGGAACAAAGTATGAATGTACATATTTTTACTACCTTTGTTACGAATAATCTGAGACCTGCCAAGGAAATCGTTGAATTCATAACTCTGAACATTTAATGAAATGGGGCTAAAACCACTTTGATGAAGAGTTGTGTTTTGGGGTCTGATTGTTGAACCAGCTGTGGCAAAATTGGCTCCATGGCTGAAATTTGAACCCAATGCATCTAAGAATGCACTTAGGTGTGGCATTCCTAAGCTTTCAGCTGCAAATATCCACATCAATCTTCCTTATTATTTACACTAGTGTAGTTACTAGAACAACAACAAAATATTATCTTAAAGAATAACATACATGTGATCACATCGACTGTTAAAAATATTTTAATTTTAAAATTTTCTATTATCTAAATGAAATCATTTACAATCACTCAAATATTTAAAAATTATTTTTTTTAAATATAGTAAAATAGCCACATACATAAAATAAATTTAAAAACAATTACTCCCAAAAAGAATAACCGAACACTACTTCCTTCTGTTTAAAGAAAACAAACAAATTTCACTCAAACGCCAAATTTTACCCCCTACCCAAAAGCTCTCAAATTCAAATCACGCACTCACAAGAAACAAATTAAAGTAAACGACTAGTCTAACATAACTTGTTGTAGCATGTTTCTCTGTCTTACATTTTCTTTAGTTT
This sequence comes from Solanum ossicruentum, assembly GCA_025774065.1. NCBI lineage: Eukaryota > Viridiplantae > Streptophyta > Magnoliopsida > Solanales > Solanaceae > Solanum > Solanum ossicruentum. The sequence goes on from JAOTQR010000086.1 coordinate 7,339,699, forward strand.
ATTTCAAAAAATAATTCATGTTTATTATTTTTAATTATAATAATACATGGCATGTTCGATATCATAAAATAAAAATAATTTAATATATTTTTAATTCAAAATCATAAAATTTACAAATATTATTTATTTTTTAAAAAATTTATGTTAAATTAAAACATGAAAAATAAATTGAAATGCCGCGAGTACTTAATAAAATGACGCATTTGCGTCGGTGGATTTTTTTTCAAGCTTTGAAATGAAGTTCCCTAATACAAACAAAAAAATGGTCAAGGTTTTTCCTTCCCCCACCACTACTCTGACTACGAATTTAAGTTTTAAAATTCAAACTTTCAAATTAAGCGGTGTGAATTTCAATTTTTTAAAAAATAAAATTTATATATTTAAAAATTAAATTAAAATCATATACAAGAATTTCTATTAAAAAAATTAAGTCAATTCTTAAAAATTTCAACTGTAATATATAAACAAACATTAGAAATAAAAAATAAATTTGTTGGTCAAACATAAATAGTGAGCACATTTGGATTAAAAGTGATTTTTAAAAAGTTCTTCAAAAACACTTTTGAAGTGTTAAAATTTATTTTAAAAATAAGCAGTTACATGTTTGAATAAAAGTAGTTAAACTGAAAAAAAATTGTTAATGTGTTTAGTACAGAGTGTTATTAAACACTTTTTTGATCAAAATATCTAAAATACCCTTAAACTATTACACATTATAAAATGCTAATTATTACTCTAAATTTTTATTTCTAAATTAGATTAAATCATAATTAATTTATTTTAATTAATCTTCAATATAATTGATTATATAAGTTAATTTATATGTCTAAATTATTTTTCATATTTAGAATATATAATTTTAATAAAATACATAAAATATTTGAATGTTTTTAATTATTTGTAATACGTAATGACTATGTTTCTTCTTTACCATAAATAAGTTATAAAAAGAATAAAATAAGGAGAAAATAATTTAAAAGAAAAATAAAAGAAAGAAAGAACAAGAAAAAGAAGAAAAAACGAAAGAAAAGAAAAAACAAGAAGAAAGAAAAAAAAGGAAGAAAGAAAAAGCAAGAAAAAAAAAAGCAACATTTTCTAAAAAATATGAAAGAAAAAAAATTAGGAACAAAAAAACATAAAAATTATAAGCAAATATTAAAGATAAAACGATAGATAAAAAGATAAATTTGTTCGTCAAACATAAATAACTTTTAACCTAAAAAGAAAAAAATAGGGGGGGGACCAACTTCCAATTTTGACTTATTTTAAGATTTGTCAGACACTTTCAAAAATTAAGAAGAGCTTAAAAATATATTTAACCAACTTTTAACCTTATCCAAACACCTTTTTAAACCAAAAGAAAAAGCAGGGGAGGATCAATTTTTAACTTTTTTTAAAAAAATTATTTTTAACTTATTTTAAGTTATTTAAGAATTTCCAACCAATTTTAAACTCATCCAAACACCCCAAAGAACATAAATAAATTAAAATGAAGGACGTAGCAAGAATAACTTTTTATTTGGCTCCTCTCCATTTTCTTTTTTTCCCCCTTATTTAGATAAAAGCACATGTTATAAACTTAACTCAATGATCGAAATTTAATAAATTAAAGTTAAATTTTAATTATAATTAAAATAATATTTTCATATATTTATTTTTGAAATATCTTTTTGATTCTACAATTCAGGTTGTAGATAATATATTTTCCTAAATATACTAAAAAGATTTTTTACTTGCCTTTGGTAAAAATAGTTCATACTTGCTTTTGATTTTGTTTTTATTTTTTTGTTCTCACATTATTTTTAGTCTAATATGAATGCTTTGGGAAAAAAAATTACAACATTTAAACAGTAACAACATATCCAATAGAATTCTACAAGTAGGAATTACAACATTTAAAGAGAAAGATAAATTTGTGTCCTTCCAATTTAAAAAATAAATTAGTAAAATATAGTGAAACGTATTTCTCTAGTTGGGAAAGAATATAGCAATCAAATACTTAAAAATAAATGTTAATATATAATAAAGAATAATTGAAGAGACGTATTTTAAGTCATAAAATTTCTCTGATACGGCTGTTTTAAAAGAGAAAAAAGAAATTGTGAGATAAACTTATGACTAAAATTGTGAGATTGTTTTATATTTTAGGAATATATATAAAATATTCATCGTCCTAATTTATAAAATCTCAATATTAATTTAAATTTATGGAATGTATTTATTATCCAAATAAGAAATTTGAAAAGTGAAAACAGAGATAAGCCCAATATTGAGGAAGTGCTGTTATAATTACCAATAAAATCAATAACAAGACGGCCATCACAATACCGTCCGGCAGGGGCCCCAAAATATGTCTCTCCGGCGGGCGGACCAGCCTGACCGAATGCCGCCGACAATCCACCGGTGTCTGAGTTTGAGTCGCCGAAGTTGAAAACCGCCGGAAAATCACATGCTGATTTGCTCTTCGCAGCACTTGAAAATGGAAATACAATTAGTAGCACTAGGGGGAAAACTATTTTTGGGTAATACATAACACCAGTTATATATTTTCTATAAACCAACGGAGAAGAAAGAAACAAGTTGAACTTGTTCAATGAGTATGATGAGATTATTTTATTTATTTATTATATATGGAAATAAAAAAAAAGGGTATGAAATGGGGTGGGTTGAGCATAAGTTTTAGATATAATTTGTAACACAACGTAGATTTTTTCTTAATATATCTTTTATTTTGATGTACATAATTATTTTATACTTTTTATATTTTATTTTAGGTGATATTTTTTAATTCGTTCTTCAAAGTATGTTATTATATTCGAATTGAGAAAAAAATTACCTTTAATTTGTTTTAACCATACATATATGTTTAAGAATTATTTTAGATCAATATTTTAAAATGTGGGAGCATAAGGTGAGGCGTTCTATTTAGTATGAGGCGAGACGTAAGTTTTGAGTCGTGAGATGTAAATCTCATGAGTCTATGGAGCATATATGTCATATCTTAAATTTTATAATTTTGTTACGAAGAACATAAGTAAAAATAAAATTTATAATGATTTTATAAATATTATACAAATAAATCATCAGTAATACAAAAAAATTTATTGTTATTTGAGAAATTTTACAACATAAAAAATTATAATAGAAAGATAACTGATAAAATAAAATCATGTCTATTTATTTTCCACCCTTACCTACTATTTGTACTGATTATTATTTATATATTTCAAAATAGGAAAGAATAAAAAGAGTAAGAGTAGTGACAAAAAATGAATAAAGTTGTCTAAGATATATAATGTTATGAAAGCTCTATCTTATCAATTTGAGATATGATTATCTAAAAAATTATTTATGAGAGTTTCTTTATTTTCTTATTTATTTAAGAAATTATTGTACAACCTAAGAAATATGATAGCATAAAGTATAAATGTCATTATATTTATAACAGAAAAATATTTATAGAGAAAATACTTTAAAAATAACAAAAATAAAAATAAGTGCCCGAAGTGCATTTCTATGTCTAGGACTTACATTTTTACTCGTGAGGCTTACACCTCAAATTTTAGGACTTATGCCCTATGGATCTGCACCTTCAATTGATGTCCCAGAGTGTTTCTATTGTGCTCCACCCCGATACTGACTCCAAAAATATTTTTGAAAACATTATTTTTGACTATAAGTCTCAAAAGTTTTCTTTTTCTATTTGTAAATATTGTGTCAAGTTAAAGAGTGTCACATAAAATGAGATTAAAAAAATATTTATATTATTTAAAAGTAATAAATATTCTATGAATTTAGTTAAAGTATGCCTAACCACCAAAATTACATATATAAAAAATAGAAAATAACGTTAAATGGACACACATACACATCTCTGTGTGTGTATAACACGCTCCGGGAGGGTATCTTAGACGTAACCTGCATTTAGAGACTATTGCTAGTCCCAAACGAACCACTTGGCTTCATCACATTCATTCATCTAAGCATTCTACTATTAGCGGAAGACATAAAGGATAGGGAGGGCACATCATCATCGGTTCTCAAATATATATAAATATATATATATACAAAAGAGGCTAGTAGGAAGAACTAGCTCACAATCTTATATCAACAATCAACTCTGGTCAATGAAGCCTCTATCACTATCAAGTAGTGCCAACTTCTCCAAGCCTCTAACTCTAAGGCAAGATGAAAATAAACATAAGCGATTCCTCTGAAGTAAGGGAGACTTACTAAAACAGTTGACTCCAATCCTCAACGGTATGCCTGTTGACGATCTCCAAATCATGCATCTACATCATGAAACGATGCAGTCCCAGAGGGGGACGTCAGTACGTGGAATGTAAAATAGCTGAGTGAAATCAGAAATAGGTAAAATAATATAATAATAACAATCAACTCAATCTAGAAAGCAATCAACATGCCAACTGTCTATCTAAAGAAAGAACATGTCACGACCCAAAAATGGGCGTGATGGCACTTGTCTTATCCCACCAAGGCAAATCAGCCTACAGCCCAGCTATAACATCAAAAATGCGGAATTATAATAAAAATGAAAGTTCAATTATGGATAACGAGTCAACTTAATGAAAATCCCCCAAAATCTGATTGTCACGTGCACAAGCTTCTAATGTATTAGAATAGATTCGAAAGAAAACACAAGTATCAAATGACATTGTGTCTAGAATAGAACAAAATCATAAATAGGAGTAAGAAGTCAGCTGGGATGGCAAACAGCTAGCTCTCTCTGTAACACCCCACATTTTATATGTACTAATGCTATTTAAATAAATCATGTTATGGTTCGGTCAAATTTGCATCAATT
>JAOTQR010000086.1:7442118-7452968 GCA_025774065.1 Solanum ossicruentum
AGGAAGAAAGAGAGAGAAGGTGGTGGAGAACGTGAGATGGAGTTTGGTGTGTAGGTATGTTGATTAACATGAAAACTTGAATTGGAGATGATTTAATTATGGAGATAGCTAATTTAGACTAATTTGTAGGAACATATCTATTTAAATATATCTTCTTTAATATATGATAAATAACTCTTAACTTTTAACCAGTGCTAATGTACATATTTATTTGAAAGTATAAGTAAAATTAATATATATAATAGTGATGTATATCTAATAAGATAATTCCACAATCAAACCAAACAAACACACAGGAGGCACAAGATCAACAAAGGCCCATATGGTGCTTAGGCCCCAAAAATCTTGCTAAATGGAAGTGTGGTGCAATCCCAACACAAGATCAACAAAGGCCCATAAAAAGTTAGCGTTTAACCCCAAATTTTTGATAAGGATGATTTCAAAAATATGTATCAAAAAGTGATTAGTTGACAACAATATACTTAAGAAAATAATAAGATGAAATACAACCAAATTTGTTTATTTAGTCACGGTTGAACTATTGCTAAATAACATTATTTTATTTTTTTATTAGTCAGAGTTTATTTTTATTTTTTATTAGTTACACTTTGATCGTGACAATTTTTTTTTTAATAACTAATGGTTAAATAGTGTATATATAATGTATCAATGTATAAATAGTGCATAAACATATATGACTATTATATAAAGGAAAAATAACATAATTAAGCAAACATATGTTATGTTTTTACATTATATAACTATAGTTTGAAAAAAATTACAATTTATAGCTACAGCTAGGAGTTTGTTGCTATAGTTACGTTTTGTTGCTATTTTCTTTCTCCTCTCTTCCTCTCTCTCGCCTCTCTCCTCTCTCTTTTTGCAGATATACAATTACAAATATATATCAGCTATATATATACAATTATTTTGATAGATATACATAGTCAATTCGATAAATATATATATATACAATTCACCTCTCTCCACTCTCGCTTGCCTCTCTCCTCCCTCTCTCAAACTCACTTGACAGATATACAAATATATATGTATATTAATTACACATATACAATTATTTGATAGATATACACATACAATTTGACAAATATATATATATAGTTCGCCTCTCTCCTCCCTCTCTCAATCTCGCTCGCCTCTCTCCTCCCCTCCAGGTCACATAGCTGAGGTTATATTATGTAATTATATAAAATATTGTTATTTAACCATATTATGTTTCAAACTTAGGCTATTTATAAAAATTCCTCTTATATAAATGGTGTATGAACATATATGCATATAATGTATAAATAATTATGTAATGCATCAATATTTGTATGAATAGTTATATGGTGTATATATAACGTATTGATATTGTATAAACCATGTATAAATATGTGTCAATATTATACAAAATTGTACATAAACTATATATATGCAAATAATTATGTAGCTTATATATAATATATCGATATTGAATAAATGTGTATCAAATTATATAAACAATTATGGAATGTATTCATATTTATTTGACTATCATATATTCTCATCTTAATAAATTAACAAAATAAATAGAATAATAAAACGATATAAATATTCATTTTCACAAAAAGTGAAATAATTTAAACAATAATATTTTTTTTTAAAAAAACAACAAAAAAATCTAAACGCCGAAACTTTTTTTCCTAATGCAGGTATTTAGCCATCATTTAACCGTAGTTAATTACATCAAATATGACCCTTCTATTTGAATTGGGTCATTTTGATTAATTTCATAAAGTCAGGTAAAAAAAAAAGTAGTAAATAAATTTAATGGGTTGTCACCTAGAGTAATTTGCTCTTTCAAATATTTTTGGCACGTTTGGTAAAATTTCACCATGAGTTTGACCTCAAATTTTCTCAAAAATATTTGACTACTTCAAAAATATGATTATATCGTAAGTTCTAAAAATTATTATAAATATCCATAAATTTGTATTATCATTCTATAATGAACATATTCCATCAAAAAATAATCTTACAACATAGTTGATAACAATCAATAACAACAAAGTAACAATAAGAGAAAGATCAGAATATTAATGGCATATTCAAACTTGACCTTGATTTAGTTAGAATTATAATCAATTAAAATCAAATTATTCTGTTTTCTCAATCTTGCCATTCAAAATGTAACTCAAAACTTTTATGAAGGAGAAAGATAAATATTAGTTGGGAACTACTAAGTTCTTTAAATATATTTGCCAAATTTTATGACCAAACACCACTTTCTAAGTTTTTCCCAAAAACATTTGGGAAGAAACAACACCAAAAGCTCATTTGATGTGGAGCTATATTATCCTATAATTACATAACTATGCTATTTAAGACCTTAATTAACGATATATATTCTATTCTATTGACAATATACAATAATTTTTTTAATCTTCTCATCTTTTACCTAAGATACATGTATATATACACTTAATGCTGTTTTTTGCCCTATTTTCAGATATTACACAATCCTCCTTTCATATATCGTAACAAATTTTCTGTGTCCAAATGAATTATTATTGAAAGTTATCAAGAATGCTTTTTAATAACCTGATATCAATGCATAAAGTTTAGTGAAAATTTAACAACTAAAAAAAGGTAAGCATATGGCATCAAAAATAAGATTACTTGCCTTGTTTGCTTCACTCACTTGTTATTCTTTGCCTTTTCATCAATCCTCCTTACTACTACAAGTCTTCATCAGCCATCTTCTCACAACAACAACAACAATAATTCTGTCTTTGTTTTCAAATCTCCAAAATTTGATCACAATGCACCGCGAAACCAACCCCTATTTTCTTCCACCACATGAACCACAACATCCTCCTTTCTCTTCTCAGTTTCCACCTTCTAATGCAAAAGATCAAACACATTCTCCTGATTCTTATTTTCCAGGTCAAACAATGCCAGTGTCACCAAGACATCCCCAGCCACAGCTGCATTCAGGACCACAACCACATCACGGTCATGACTCTCATTTAGGACATCAGCAGCCACATTCAGGACCTCGACCACATAATCGCCACTCTTCAGGTGAGTCCAAATAGCATGCTTCACCTTTGCTTAATTCCTGCTTTATCCAAGGTACTAAAATGCATCATCGTTGATGAGCTGAGTGTTTAAGAGAAGTAATAGACAACACATATGCATCAATTTCTGAAAAACATCATTCACTGAATTTCTATCAATAAGAACCAAGAAACTACAAATCTAGTATAGGATGCGAGCCACGTCTAATAACCTAACACTACATTTTGAGCTTATTGACACTGGGGATATATGCTATTACGCTTCATTGTAATTTTCTACCCTCTTGAACAAATAATTATTACATTAAAGGCCCAACAGACTTTTGAGATTTTCACTTTTTGACTACTTTGTTCAGGTCTAGTGCGAGTGCCCGCTAGGCATAAAACTAGGCCATTTGCATGGCTAGTGGCAGGTTTCTGTACACTTTTCTGGGTCATGGTAATAGTGGCTGGCGCAGCAATCCTCATCATCTATCTTGTATTTCGCCCAAGAAATCCTAAGTTTGACATAACTAGTGCCACACTCAATGCAGCCTATCTTGACATGGGATACCTCCTGAATGCTGATCTTACTGTACTTGCAAACTTCACAAACCCAAATAAGAAAGGGAGGGTGGATTTCCATTATGCCATTCTTGATCTTTATCATGGTGGACACCTATTGGCTTCCAGTTACATGGACCCTTTCTCCACGATGAGCCATGAGTCGAGGTTTCAAGATGTACACTTGGTGAGTAGCCAAGTGAGACTTCCTCTGGAAGAAAGCCAACAGCTGAAGAAGGAAGTGGATAATGGAAGAGTGAAGTTTGAAGTAAAGGGACTATTTAGAGCAAGGTCTAACTTAGGGAGTTTCCTTCAATACTCCTACTGGTTGTATGCCCAGTGTACTATTGTTGTTACTAGTCCTCCAACTGGTGTCTTGATTGGCAGGAAGTGCATAACGAAGCGCTAACAGTTAACAGACCACATTATTTTGGCTTCAAGAAATGGCTTCAGTTACTTGTGCTGGCTGCTCTTTCACTCACTTGTAGGTTCTCTGTTCTATTTTCTGTCAAAAGATATGATTTAGAGCTTTATTACCTCCTACCATTCTTTGCATTTTTCTGTTTTGTCAATACTACTAACAGGATGTTAAATCATTTTTCGGACAGCACCTTTATATCGTAGCAGTTTTATATTGCTTTTCTTTTTAATTCAACTACATACAATGGGAAGGGGACTAAGCCCCTCAGGTCAGATGACAGCTTATTTGCTGAATGTTCAAACTAGAACACAGCATTCATATAACAAAAAAACACTAAATACAAGGATTTTCCAGCACCTGCATAATCATGACAAGTCCAAATGCAATATAATGTTTATCAAGATTTAAATAGACAGATCATATGTTGGATATCAATGTAATTATCTTATTGCAGAAAAGCTAAGGTTCTGAACAAAAATTTGGGATTGCCACAACAATAGAATTTCTTGAGAGATGTTGAAAAAGGACAGGACATCTCTCAAGCATAATATACAGGTTCTCCGTCAGACGAAGAATGTAACTTCACTAACTATATTCTCTTCTCATAGAAATGCCAAATAACTCGATAACTTAAGATTACAATACAAGTATGAACAGCAGATGCAGAAGCGATGACAAACCAAAATTATCCTCTTATAACCTCCGGAATTGGTCCCTAGTGAAGAAGGGATGTCTTAGGGCATCACGAGCCATCATTCTGATAGATGGATCAAATCTAAGGAGGCCTTGCAAGAGGTCTATAAGATCACCAGCTGAATGATCAACATGCTGCATCACCAAATTCTGCACCGAAGCCCAGAGAATTTACGTAAGATTCTGGTGAATAAAGAACAAGTGTAAAAGGATAATACCAATTATTAATCTACCTGGAGACGAGGCAGCTTCATCACAGACTTTATGCTCTCTCGGGAAGTGGCACCTTCAGGCCAGTCTAATCTACCCCTCCTTACATATTTCTCTGCATGTCGACTATCCAAATAAAAAAGGAATAAGTCAATTGCCGATAATCTGATGACATAGACATACTAAAATCGCACTCACTCCACTTTATTTAACATTTGTGATGGTAATGGACCCAATACTCTTTCCATCATGGCCAGGTGCTCTAAATTTTCATGTGTCTGGAATAAAGCTTCACCCTGCAAAACCATCGCACATCAATACCTGACACCTAGTGCAATTTCCATCAAGATGAAAACATCTGACTTCAAAAACAAACAGATTAATGAAAAAAATCAGATCCTAGCAAATACCGAACATAGTTCTACTAAGATGCACCCCACGCTCCATAAATCACACGGGTAGCTCCAACCAAGGCCTGAAACAAACATCAAGCCCAATAATCTAGTAAGAGAACAATCCTAAAATTAGTGAAACTTCCCTGATTGAAAAAAAATCCAAACCCACCAAGAATAACTTCAGGTGCACGATAATGTCGTGTGGACACAATATAGTTGTGATCTGGTCGTTCGTAAGCGGTGCTACCAAAGTCAATTACTTTGATAGCACTTGACTTCGGTAACCTTTTGTAAAATGATCTTTCTCTGTGTGACCATGGTGTAGCCTGCAAAGGCAAGTAAAGGAACATATGCGGAAAAGGTATAAATGATGTGGCATGATCTCCAGAGGTGCTAGTTAATTCTAGTTATTAAAAGAGTGTAAACACTCCTAAGAGCTTGAGAAGCAGAACCTAACTATACCTTGTAGTCGGGCACCTTTATGTAGTCTGCAGAAACAAAGAGTATATTCTCGGGCTTAAGGTCTGTATGGATGAGACGCATATCATGCATGACTGTAACAAAGGACACAATAAGCATTCACACTCCACAAAGAAGTGTCTTCAACACAGTAGTGGCAATGTAAAGATAGTAACTTTAACCAACAAAATAGAAAAGTAAAATGCAATAGGTAAAACTCTAGGAGAGCAAGAGAACAAAAAGATTCCCAAGTATCTCATACTAGAAAAGTGAATTGAAGAAGTATAGACCACACACATGCTACACATTCCAACAATTGCCTCCCAATTTCACGAACTAGGTCAACTGGAAATGCGCGATAACTGTTTTTCTGTAGAAAATCGAATAAACTTGGACCAAGCTTCTCAAACACCTGTTAAGACCATTAAATTCATTGCAAGCCTTAAGTCCCCATAGAATTTGCAAAGTTGGGGATATCAGGTTACTTCAAATCAGTGATGTACTTACTAAGCAAATATGGTTACGATAATCAAACCAGTTCCGTAATTGTACACAACTGCAAAGAAGGAACTTCTTTAACCATCATATGCAAACTTGCATTTATAATGAGCCAGTATATTCAACATAGACAAGACATACCGGCTTCCACCTCTATCATATCTTCCTAGCAACTGAAGCACGTCAACTTCTACCATTGCTGCTTCACGATACTTCTTTATACTTCGGATAATTTTGATGGCAACAAATTCCTTCTTCTCTCTGTCCCAGCATTCTAGAACTTGACCAAAGGTACCTGGTGAATTATAAGACATTGAAGAAAAAGATCCATGGCCAAATAGAAGTGATATTAAATATTAAATCAGGAAAGAAAATTAGACTGACCTTCACCAATCTTTTTGAGAATTTTATCTGCAATTACAGGAATAAAAATGAGTGAGAACATTATGGAGGAAACAGGCCAATACTTGAATACGACTTAGCCAAAGGAGTTCAGGATATGCAGTCAAACATGGAGATGATGAGAAATGAATTTTGAGATTTCAAAATGCTTCCAGCATTGTGCCAGGGAGAGGAGATATGTTACTCCTTGGTTTGGCCCACACTAAGATGAGAAGGAAGGCCAACTCCTGAAGTTTATGCAAGCAAATACATCTATAAAACTATGTGCAACCTCATTTCTTACACTTCCATGATGTTCACTTATTAGGCCAGGGAAGAGAAGTGGATTGTTGAGAAGAAAAAGCACTCCTCCCTGTTATTCTTTTACTCACTTTCTTTAATTAGTAAAGGTATATCTTGCATAAAAAGGGGGATACTTCCATATAATTTACGCATAATGATCAGGAAGAATAGCTGATTTTCTAAGCATTATTTGGTTTCTATTTGCCAACTACAAACCATAATTAAATAATTTCTTATGGACAAAATGATGGACTTCAGCACGAATCTAACACATAATTCCAGAAAGAACTGGAATACGAGAGCAACCAGAAGAAACCTAACATTTACTTTGATCAAGCAGAGCCTAACACATATATAACATCGCGATGAAAAAAAAGTAGTTACAGCGAGTTGTTAAATTCTCTCCAAGCTCAAACATGTAATGTCCATCTTTGTCATCTTCTCGCCGAGGAGGAGAGCCTTTTTGAGCCAGTCCTTTTACATACAAATTATCATGATCAGGTAGTAATCTTGAATGCACATAGCTCGATGAATTGCCAACCTCTTGCCCATAATAAATTCCTGACTGAGCCTACAGACAACCATTTGTTCATATTCTTCTGAAAAAGATATAACATAAAAACCTAGCCTATATTTAAAACTAAACTGAATTTTGAAATATTTGCACGAGTAACAACCAAGATGAATTACACAATCCCCAACTCAACAAACTCACTAAGCTCGACATAACTATTAAATCAATACAGTATTATTGAAGTAACTTATTTATTTCTTGATAAAAGTTAGTCCAGTAAACAACATTCTCACCAACATCAGACATAGTTGAGTTGATGGATGATCAAATACTACTACACCTTTCAGTTTATATCAGGAAAAAATCTTGCTATTCTACTGAGATCGGTTATCATGATTCAATTAATCTTTTAATCATGCTAATTCAAATGCCAATGAGACTCAAAAGAACCAAAAAGATTATATTCTTACAAAATTATGGATTTCAGCAAAAACAGAAGTTCTATGCCCCCCTCCCCCCAAAGACTCAGAGTAAAGTCTCCGAATGGAGTAAAATAACAGATCCAAATTAAATAACAAACTTTTACCGATATCGATTTATATTACAACCTCAAAATATACATTTCTAATCAATAATCTATGCGTCAACTTATCCTCCAATATTCTATCTTATTCGTCAATAACATATAATTTCCAAAGGCTCGCAAAGCTTTAATTGGACAAGAACTTCAATTGCAATCAAAACACACTCAATATTCGAACTTCTCACACACACACACAAAAATAAACAATAATACCAGAACTTTCATTGTCAAATGTAATCAAAACACTCGAAATTCCACAAAAATTTCTCATTTCCCCAACAACATCAACAAGCAATGAAACCAAAACTTTCATTGAACCATGACTTTCAACTGTAATCAAAATATGTTTCATCTTCCGAACAACTTCTCACAAAAAGAAGGTTGAAATCAATACCAACAAAAATACGAAAAGAGAGAGAAAGAAAGAAAAACAAAAATCAGTACCTTTGGAGTATGTGAAGGATCCCAATCTAATCTTGGACGTTTCTTAGGACGACGATCCATGTAGGAATGCGGATGCTCCGTTACGTAATCCATTTCCATCGATCAAATCGATGAGTACATGAAGAGAGAAAACCCTAATTCCCAAATTGTTTGTGAGCTAAGGAGCACCAAAAGCTAATGGTGTGGAGCTCCAAGCGGCGTCGGATCCAGAATGTGATCGAGGGCTCACCGTTGGATATAAAAATGAGCTGACTCAATTTTAACCATGGTTAAGTTATATGGTTACTTTATTTATCTCTTCCTCTTTTTCTTTTTGACTGAATTATCAAAAACACATTTTAACTAGGTTCCTTTTTGAGTCACATATCTAAACTAAATAAAAGTGAGCTAAAATTATTATTCCCTCCGTCTTATATAAAATTATTATTCTTCCCATCTCATTTTATATGACATTCTTTTAACTTGCCACATTATTTAAAGTTTTTTTTTAATTTATAGTCTAAAATCATTCTTATGTATTTGTATATTTCATTATGGTAAAAAAAGAAATTTTAAAGCTAAACTATTTTAAATTTGAGTAAGATAACATTCTTTTGGGGATGGACCAAAAAGAAAATGATGTCAAATAAAATAGGACGGAAGAAGTATTTTTAACTTCTTCTATCCCATTTTATTTCGTAGGTATATTAAAAATAATTATCTAAAATAGTTATTAATTTAGATTTTAGATAATTAAGAGAGAATGGATTTTTTTTAAAAAAAATTACCCCTTCGAATAAAGAGACATGTATAGATGAAATTTAATTATTTATAAAAAAATATATATAAGTCAAATACCACCAAACCATGTCATGATAACTAAAATGGAACGAAGGAAGTAGTTCATACCTACACTCTCTTTTATTTTAAAACTAGTGATTAAGATCTTGTGCAATATACGGTCCCAATAGTTATTCATAAATTTATTTTTTAATAATAAATATTATTAATACTGATTAAATTTTAAATTTAATGATCAAGAGATTTATGTGTGTGTGTGTGTGTATTTGTAGTACTTCCTTTTTGACACAAGTATAATCACAGAAAGATATTAAAATAGTTATTTAATTTTATTTGTCTAGTTTAAAGAGAAATTTGTTTTATTCTAATTTCAGTATTTATTTAACTTAAAATAATAGATCGAGGTGATATAGTGAAATCATAGGTGAAGCAACTGGGAAAATTATTTTTTAGTGATAATATTGTAAAATCATAGTTGAAGTAAGCAGTTGTCTTAAAAAAATTAAATTAAAAAATCCATGAAATATTTTTATAAACCCTATATAATGTATAAGAAGAAACAGACAACTCAAGCAACACTTCTGCGGAGAGTTGCTTGTTTGCCCCTCAATTGTCACTTATATAATAAGATAAATTATCACAAGGACAAAACATTTTATTTTGATGAAAATTAAATAAATTATTAATATTAGTTATTAAAGATTCTAAATGAATTACGAGGGTCGATTTCAAGATTTTGATATTCGCTGATATTTCTTTGTTGGTGTCTAGTGCAAGTTTTTCATCTTGTTCGGAGGTTTGTAGAGAATATATAGGGAAAAAAAGAAGGATCTTCATATGGCGTTCATTGATTTCGAGAAGGCATATGACAAAGTTTCAAGGGATGTCTTATGGAGGTGTCTAGAGGTGAAAGGTGTTCCAGTGGCATATATCAGGGCGATTAAGGGCATGTACGATGGAGCCAAAACTCGGGTAAGAACGGTGGGAGGAGACTCAGAGTATTTTCCTATTGAGATGGGACTCCACCAAGGATCTGTGTTGAGCCCTTTCTTATTTGCCTTGGTGATAGATGAGCTGACACGATCTATCCAGAAGGAGGTACCCTAGTGTATGCTTTTTGCAGATGACATAGTACTGATTGATGAGACTAGGAATAAAGTTAATGATAGGCTGGAGGCCTGGAGACATGCCTTGGAGTCCAAAGGATTCAAATTGAGCAGAACCAAAACTGAATACCTGGAGTGCAAATTCAATGTTGAGAGGGATGAGGCAAACCCTGATGTGAGGCTTGCCACTCAACCTATCCCCAAGAGAGCATTTGGAGTCCATCATTCAGAGTAGTGGCGATATCGACGATGATGTCACACACCGTATTGGGGCAACATGGACTAAATGGAGGCTTGCCTATGGAGTATTGTGTGACAAGAAGATACCACCTAAACTCAAAGGTAAGTTTTACAAAATGATGGTTAGACCATCGTTGTTGTATAGAGTGGAGTGTTGGCCAATTAAGAAGGCACATGTTCAGAAGATACATGTCGCAGAGATGAGGATGCTGAGATGGATG
>JAOTQR010000086.1:7453068-7473857 GCA_025774065.1 Solanum ossicruentum
TATAATAAAATATTTATATATTATTTATGAATACTATATAAATAATTATAAAATTTATATATGTAATTATTCGGTTCAGTTTGATTATTTTTGTGATTTTTTTTAGTAAAACCAAATCAAACCAAATAGAATCGGTTTTCAAAATTTAAAAACCAAACCAAATTAAATATCAAATTTTTTAATCGGTTTGATTCAAATTGAGGTTCGGTTTAGTTTTTTAACCATAACCATGAACAGCCCTACTTAACATCAACGTAGTCTGGCAATCCTGGTTAGGTTTATAGTTTTTCCCTAAAATTTACAATTTTCAATAACTAGAAAATCTATTTTTGCAATTAAGGGTAAATCTGGTTGTTTATTTGACTTTTCTCAACCACAGTTGATTTTAGTATGCTAATGATAGTAGCACAGTAGTTGTGCCATGTTGAATAGCCTATCTGATTTACCCTTGCCATAAGACTAACAATGATTGTCAAATTTGATTGGTATTGGATTTTTTTTATTTTCACAAACTCCGATTATCTAATTTTTGGATGGTTCATTGGAAATGACCCACTGAGTAAAACCCACCACTTTGCCATAGTGTATGCCCTTTTTTGCCCAAAAAATGTTGTTAAGATGGGTTTTTGACCATTTTTCTAATTTATGAAAATTTGAAATTTTTGAAAAAATTATATTTCAAATTGTGGGGTTGTCAGGGTTGTTTTTTTCTGGTTTTCTAGCAGCAATGAATGTTTATATATGAGCTTTGGTCTTTTTATCCATCGGATAAACATGTTAATTCTGTGTTGTTTGTCATATTCTTTTGATTTGATGACTAGTTTAACTTTACCAACTAAGTTGCTTGTTGAATCATTGTTCAAAAGATTATGTATATGTCTACCTAAACTGAACACATTACTCTCTAACTAAGTTGGACATGTTTCTATTTTAAGTCATCATATACTTTAGCATGCTCATCTATTTGCTGGAATGGTTAAGTTTCACTAACGATTCTAACTATTCACATGCATGATTATATGTGTCTTGTTTTTTTCCTATAGCATATGTCTAATGATCTGTTTATTTTATCTCTCAGACTAAGTATGTCTTCCTTCAATCCTTTAACTACTATTTTGAATCAAAATAAGTTGGAAGAGTCCTAATTATGTGGACTGGAAAAGAAATCTAGAGATTGTTCTTACTGCTGGGTGCTATAAGTTTGTACTGGTTGAGAAGTGTCCTATTAAACCTGTTAATCCTACTCTTGAAGAAGTTGAGGCCTATGACAAGTGGGTAAAAGCTGATGAAATGGCAAAATGTTACATTCTTGCCTCAATGGCGAATGTCTTTCAGCATCAACATCAGTCAATGCGTTCTGCTTACCATATGCTGCATCTCTCAAAGAGATGTTTGGGGAGCAGAATCGTGTTGCCAAGCAGACTGCAATGAAGGCAATTTTAACCATGAAAATGGCTGAAGATTCTTCAGTTCAGGAGCGTGTTCTGAAATTGATGAATTACTTGAATGAACTGCCTTCAGACTTTGCTGGACAGTTCTTAACAATTTCGCTTGACTTATAACATGAACAATATGGACTTGTCATTGGCGAAATTGTTGAATAAGCTGCAGGCGACAAAGACTTTCATCAAACAGCAAACTACTACTGCGATGTTGCTAGACACGACTAGCCCATCTTCTTCTAAACCGGCAAAATTCCAAAAGAAGAAGAAGAAGAAGCCTCAAAAAGTTGTGACACTAGGAGGTCCCAAGGGTGGTGCAGCCAAGCCGAAAGGCAAGTATTTCCATTGTAAGTAGTCTGGACATCACAAAAAGCAATGCCCTGACTAATAAGCTAAACTGAAAAACAAAGGTAGTTCTTTTCTTAATATAATTGAAACCTATTTAGCTGTTATTTCTACCCAATTATAGGTTGTAGATTCGGAAGCCACTGATCATGTCCGCACTTCTTTGTAGGGGTTTTAGGTGACACGACAACTAAGTAAAAATGAAGTCTTTGTTTTTCAAACTAATGCAGAACCAGCACCAACCTTAGCTATAGGAGTTGTTTCTATTTCGTTTAGTCCTTCTAGGATTCTTGTTTTGAATAATATCCTCTGCGTACCTTCGATAAAAAGGAACTTAATTTCAGTTTTGGAAATAATGGATGTTGGTTATTCAGTTTTATTTACTAATAATTGTGCAGTTATTAAGCAAAATAACATTTTTATCCATAGTGCTCCAAGAATACATGATTTATTTATGTGTGAAATTTCCCATACCATGCAACAACATAATGAACTAAACAATATTGATGTTTCAAACAAAAGAAAGTTTATTTCAAAATTGAGTCCTACTTACTTATGGCATTTACGTCTTTGTCATATTAATATTAATCAAATTTCACAGTTGATTTCTGATAAACCTTTAAATTCATTGAAAATGGAGGCGCTACCAACCTGTGAATCCTGTTTAGAAGGCAAAATGACAAAGAGACTTTTCCCTTCTAAAGGAAATAGAGCTGTCAGTAAGTTGGAATTAATTCATTCTGGTTTGTGTGGCCCAATGAATATACAAGCAAAAGGTAGCTTTGAATATTTCATAACCTACTGATGATTACTCAAAATATGGATACGTCTATCTGTTGCGCCGTAAATCTAAATGTTTTGAAAAATTCAAAGAATTTAAGATTGAACGGAAAAAAGATATGATAAACATATCTAAACATTACGATATGATCGTGGTGATGAATACCTTTCTGCTGAATTCATTCAGTACTTATCAAAATAAAAAATTACTTCTCAATATTTTACTCCAGGAACACCTCAACAAAATGGTGCAGCAGAATGTAGAAATAGAACTCTTTTGAAAATAATTAGATCAATATTAAATTATTCTGATTTATCCTTTAGTTTTTGGGTTATGCCTTGGAAACTATGAATTATATTCTGAATTTGATTCCTTCCAAATCTGTTCCGTTAACCCATTTGAATTGTGGAATAGGGATTTGGGGTTGTCCAACACACATGCTAAAAGGTAAAACGGATAAGTTGAAATCTAGAATAGAAGTACACATTTTAATTGGATATCCAAAAGACACTAAAGGAGGTTTATTTTACTTTCCTAAGGAATAAAAGGTGATTCTTTTGACAAATGTCAAGTTTCTGAAACAGGACTATTTAATGAACCATGTGCCTAGAAGTAAACTTGTGTTACAGGAACTATCCAAAAGAATAACTACCTATGAGTCAACTGGACGGATTCCACAATCAGTTATTGATATTCCATTACGACCACAATAGAAGGATACATGTCACTAGGCACGAAATTGCAACTAAGGTAGCGTAAGAAGATGCTATCGCGCCAACTCCTGACATTTCAATACCACAAACAAGTGGGAGCAATGTTCGACAATCGGCAGTTGTGGAGGAACCTATTCTGGAGGATATTCAGGGTGTTCCGAACTTAGTTCAAGAAGTAGCAGGTCCTATAGTGGCTAGTCGTTGTAGTGGGAGAGTTATTAGAAAGACTGAAAGTCTTACGCTCTTTCGAGAATCATATGATAGAATCTCTGAAGAGCCTAGTACAGAACTGTTGAATTACACCGAAGCACTACATGATATAGATGTTGACATGTGGGTTGTTGCTAAGAAATCTGAAATGGAGTCAATGTACTCTAATCAAGTCTAGGATCTTGTAAAACCACTCGTGGGTGTTAAACCTATTGGGTGTAAGTGGATTTTCAAGAAAAAAAGAGTTGTGGATGGAAAGGTGAAAACTTTTAAGGCTAGGCTTGTTGCGAAAAGAGTTCACTCAAAAAGAAGGAATTGATTATGAAGAAACTTTTTTGCTAATAGCATGCTTAAATCCATTAAAATTCTCTTATCCATAGATGCTTATTACAATTATCAGATCTGGCAGATGGATGTCAAGACGGCTTTTCTAAATGGAAGTCTGATTAGTGCATCTACATGGCACAATCAGAGGGTTTCACAGAAAGTGGCAATGAACACATGGTTTGTAAGCTTAAAAGATCAATTTATGGATTGAAATAAGCATCTAGGGCATGGAATATTTATTTTGACAAGTCGATAAAGACACTTGGTTTTGATCAACTTGAAAATGAATCATGCATTTATAAGAAACGGAAGGGAGACGGAGTAGCATTTTTGATTCTGTATGTAGATTACATTCTGCTCATAGGAAACAATGTGAGCATGCTGATGAATTCGGTCAAAGAGTGGTTGTCGTCTCATTTTGATATGAAGGATTTGGGAGAAGCGTCTCATATCCTTGGGATCAAGCTTATGCGAGATCGTAAACAAAGAATATTATGTTTGTCTCACAGACACTATTCTTACAAGGTTTAACATGCAAAATTCCAAAAAGGATTTCTTCCTTTTAGATATGGAATTACTTTATCAAAGGATCAGCCACCTAAAACGACTTATGAGATTAAGAGAATGAAGGCAGTCCCTTATTCTTCTATTGTAAGAGTATCATGTATGTCATGTTATGTACTAGACTATATATCTGTTTTGTTGTAGGCATGGTTAGAAGATTTCAGTCTAATCCTAAACCAGAACATTGGACAATAGTTAAGCATATAATCAAGTATCTGAAAAGTACTAGGGATTACATGCTTGTTTTTAATCCTGAAATCTTGTACCCATAGGATATACAAATTCAGAGTTCCAGTCAGATAGAGATTCAAGAAAATCAACCTCAAGATATGTGATTACTTTGGGAGGTGGAGTCGTAATATAGAGGAACATCAAGTAATCTTGTGTTGTTGATTCCACCATGGAAGGTGAATATGTGGTTGCCTCTGAGGTAGCTAAAGAGGCAGTTTGGCTCAGAAACTTTCTAAAAGAGCTTGGAGTAGTCCCTTCAGTTGAAGCGTCAATCACACTATATTGTGGTAACAGTGGCGTAGTTGCAAACTCGAAGGAACCATGTAGCCACAAAAGAAGTAAACACATTGAGAAGATATATCACTTGATTCGTGATATAACTCAGAGGGGTGATGTGAGAGTTTGAAGATTGAGTCGAAGAATAATTTGGCGGACCTATTTACAAAAGGCTTACCTCAGAGGTCTTCAATAATCACGTAGAAGAAATGAGTGTAAAAATTATGGTCACATGGTTATGAGTCTAAGTGGGAGATGTTGGGATATACTATTAACCATGTAATTGTATTATGTATTTTGAATCCCTTGTAAAGACTATTTATGTTGTTATAATAAAGTGTTGATTTAAATAGATCATTTTATGTATATGTGTGATCATTTCTTATATTGTAGATTTTGCGTATGGAGTATTTTAACTCATACCGGAAGATTAAAATTATCGGTTCATATAAGTTATAAATTTAATGTTCACGATCAATAATGAAGTAGGACAAACATCTTGCTGATCGTAGCACGAGATTAGATATAATTTAATCTTGATTATGGAAGTGGTTAAACTCCAGCTTCTTGTGCTAGTACATTTTGTATGTATTGAACGGACCAATCAATGGAACTTATTTATGTTCTAAATTTTATAAATAAATTCTCTAGTCCATTGCATGTTACTTATACTCTTAATCTTGATATAATTATTATGATCTATGTTATTTGATTTATTATTTTAATCTATTGAAAGCTTAGACTTTTTCAATGAGTCGATAAAATCCTAATAGATTGGATAATGACAAATTGCATTAGTGAAATAATAATTAGTTGATAGAACCGTGTCTCGATCCCGAGTTGAAGATACCCTTTATGATTACTTATAAGTTTTCACGTGAAAACCCTGCAAGTGGATTTTAATATCCGTCATGTGAAATAAGTTAAGTAAAATAGTAAAGGATTGATTTAGCCAATAATATAAATTGAATTATTTTCAGAGAATTTGATTTATTGATTGGTGACGGTAATTCGAACATAGGGAGTTAAAATAAGATGTGATGATGGATTTTAAAATTAATTCAAGGAGTTCAATTACAAACTTTTAGTGGGATAGTTTGTATTTTATTATGAAATATGATAATTCTTACAATGACGGGTTATTATTACAATAGGAAGCCTCTATTAATAAGTCTATGGTCCCTACTGCTTCTGGTTTATTGATTAATTTTTAAAAATGTAAAAAATATTCTGGAAGGAGTTTTAAAAATTGTCCTTTTATATATGTCGTTTTAATGATAAAGATATTATTTATTTAAAACGAAATTAATCAGAATATTAATCTCTTAATAGACAAAAACGTTTTGGGATATTATGAGATTAATGACTATTGATTTCAGTAGTCACTATTGGCCCTTAACAGCCAAAAACGTTTTGGCCCTTTATCTTCTTCGCTGAGCCTTGGAAAAAAACAGAGAAATAGGGGAGAAAGCTGGGAGTTTTATGGAGAGTTCTTGATGATAAAACTTACCGACACAAGTAGAGATTTGAGAGAGTAAAACACAAAGCAGGAGAAGAGTGTGGTCCTGGATTCTTTCATAGAGAACGAGTTGTCGTGAAACTTCGAGAGGTAAGTTTTCTCGACTTCGTTTTACATTAACAGAATATTATGTGAGATTTGATTCTGTGAATTGTGCTTCCGCTGTGTGAATGTTTTTTTTTTCACTCTAACAATGATAAAATTTAGCACAATCATTAAAAATTTAATTAGAAATATTGTTTAAGTAATATATCTCTTATAAATAATTAAATTTTTATCTATCTATACTACTCCCTCCGTTTCAAATTAATTAAATTTTTGAGGCTTTTTTCAAGGTTCAAAATAGTTGAATTTTTCAAAGTTCAAGATGAATGTTTGAAAATTTTTTCATATTTGCCTTACATTTTCTAGTAAATAAAATACACTATATATTTAGGATTTTACAAAGGACAATAGTGGAAAGTATGGTGTAAAGTTTGTATTTGAATGTTTTTCTTAATATGTATGCATTAGCTTACAAATTCAGTTAATATGGGACAGAGGGAATATATTAAAAGTGTGAAAGCCCTTAGAAATGTTGATTGAATGACTTTGTTTTAGATAAAATTGTCTTTTCACTATTTTTTCTTTAAATTATTATTTAACGATATTTATAATATTGACTTTTAAAATACATGGAAAGAAGTAATAAAATAAGGACTTCTAACCGTGGAAAGACTCCTAAATTTTTCTTATTTGAGAGACTTCTAATTCTTCGTTATTTGAATCAAGAAAATATCCTACAATCGTTAAGAAAATTTTTAATTTACCATGTATTCTAATTAGTGATATAATCTCTAATTCTCTATATATAGGAGCTTTATGAATAAATAATTATCAAAATTATTTCTGTGGTGAATTATTTATTTTTTATACATTCATAATTAAATTTAATTTTTCTCACTTTGATCATATGCAAAGCGTGTATAACAAACTAATGCGTCTCTTAATTTTAAAAGAATTAATATTAAAGACAAAATTTTTTAAAAAAATTCTCTTAATTATTTAAATTGATAACTATTTTGTCTATGCGTGTTAAAATGGGTAAGTAATATTTTTACAGAAAAAGAGGAAGCTTTCCTCTCGTAGGTTTTTTTTTCCCCCCTTTTCCCGACCGTAAATGCCACAATATACAAGTGGAGTCGATGAGTAAAACATCACATCCAATTTTTCTTCCGGTTTACGGCAAACATAAATTGAATTATGAACCAAAATTAAAACAAATAATTTCTTTTTCTTTTTTTTGGAAAAAAACGTAAAGAACAAGAGATTATTTGGTGGCGACATTGAACCCCTAGAAGTTTCTTTTTCCGGCACTTGATTTCTCCGATTATTCAACCCGTTCCTTCTGACGGTATCTCCGACGATCACCATATCTTCCAACATCGCTTTCCATTTGTTTCAACACTTAGTTGACTTTTATCTTAGTTCTAGCCTCTAGGGTTTTGAAATGTGTAGCTGATTAGCTATACCGAAGTTTTAGATTCTCAATTTTCCGATGTCGAACGCCGGCGAAGAAGATAACGACGCCGTATTGAGCGACGTAGAGGCCGATGATCCTGTACCTATTGATATAATTAATTCTCCCTCACCAGAAAATGTCTCAATTGAGAAATTTCGTGAGATTCTCGCCGAGCTGGATCGGGAGCGGCAAGCTCGAATAGCCGCTGAGGATTCTAAATCGCAGTTGCAAGTTTCGTTCAACAGATTGAAGGTTCTCGCTCATGATGCTATCAAAAAGCGCGATGAGCACTCGAGACAACGCGATGAAGCATTGCGGGAAAAGGAAGAAGCGTCGACAACAGTTCAAAAGGTAATGGAGGAACTGAAAGAAGCAATTAAGCAGAAAGATGAATTTTCTAAGGAGTTAGAGGAGGTGAAAAAGGCTAAAGATTCAATGAGAACTGAGATGGAAACTGCAGGTTCAATGTTAGTTAGCGGAATTGATAAAATATCTGGAAAAGTTAGTCAATTCAAGAATTTTGTGGCTGGTGGATTACCTAGGTCACAGAAATACACAGGATTACCAGCAGTGGCTTATGGCGTGATCAAAAGGACTAATGACATCGTGGAGGAGCTGTTGAGACAGATTGAATCAACCGCAAAGTCAAGAAATGAGGCCCGTGAACAAATGGACCATAGGAATTATGAAATTGCAATTGAAGTTTCGCAGTTAGAGTCAACGATTAGTGGTTTGCGAGAGGAGGTTGCAAAGAAAGCTTCTGTTGTTGAGAGTTTAGAGAAATCTGTAAATGAAAAAGATGAGAAATTATCTGAATTGGAACGAGAGATGTGTGAGAAGCAAAAGGCTTTGGAGAGTGAAGTGGTTGGATTGAGAGATTTGGTGAAGGAATATGAAGGTAAGTTGAGCAGTTCAGAATCAAAACTGGAAATGCAAAGATCATTACTTGCTGAGCAATTGAAATATGTTGCGAAAATACACGAACAGATTTATAATGCTGTTAAGATAGTTGACGGGAGGAAGGCATCTGAGTTGTCAGAATCCTTGTTTCTTGCTCAAGAGATGGACATGGAAGAGAATATAAGGGCAGTTTTAGCAGGATTGGAATCCATATATGAAATGAGTGAATTTGTTGTGCAGAAAACAAGGGATTTGCTAGAGGAGAGGAGCCATGAAGTGAAAAGCCTAAAAGAGTCAGTTTCTCAGTTAATAAAAGAAAAAGAACAAATTGGGTCTTTACTGAGAAGTGCTCTTTCAAAGAGAATTTCATTGGATTTGTCATCCAAAACAAATGAATTGTTTAAGATAGCAGAAAATGGATTGAGGGAAGCTGGGATAAATTACAAGTTCAACAATCATGTTGGTGATGGTAAGATCCCTGCTTCTGATAATGAAATGCATGCAGCAAATACAGAAGAGGATGAAGTATATGCTTTGGTAAGTCCTTTTTAATTACAAATTTTCCTTCAAAGTTTCTCGTTATTTTATTAATTCATTGATGTTC
This sequence comes from Solanum ossicruentum, assembly GCA_025774065.1. Classification (NCBI taxonomy): domain Eukaryota; kingdom Viridiplantae; phylum Streptophyta; class Magnoliopsida; order Solanales; family Solanaceae; genus Solanum; species Solanum ossicruentum. Next base: position 7,462,482 of record JAOTQR010000086.1, read on the forward strand.
TTGATTTAGGCTGGCACATTAGAGAATATAATCAAGCAGTCTCAGATTGAGATCATTGACCTTAAACATACTGTTGAAGAGCTAAGGTACCTCCTGTCAAGCTTATATTGGGTTAACCTGTTGTCTGAACCACATTTCTTCACTATGTTATGCTTCTGTACTTGCACAAGAAGATAGTGCAATGCCCCTTCGTCTTTTTTCTAGAGTATGAGCATGACCTATTCTTACCCTGACTTAGTTGTTTTATCATTTTGCTTTACTGAATTAAAGGGCTGAGTCAAGTTTACTGAAGGAACATGTGGAAGCTCAAATGAAGGAACTCAGTCAATGGAAGCAACGTGTGGAGGAACTTGAAGAGAAGGAAAGGGTGGCAAATGAAAATGTAATGCATTGCCTTGTCTCAGTATAGTATTTCATCATACTAGTATTAGTTCATAGAGTTTGATGTCATTCATGGAAGTCTATACGAGAATTACGGAAAGCTGATTTGCATATTTAATCCTTCTTGTCATATTATATATTCTTGCTAATAACTTTTTCATTGTAGGTTGAAGGGCTTATGCTAGACATTGCCGCTGCTGAAGAAGAAATTGCACGGTGGAAAGTGGCTGCACAGCAAGAAGCTGCTGCAGGTAAAGCTGTTGAGCAAGAGTGTGCAGCACAGGTAACGGAGCTTAAACACACTTTATATAATTTGACTAATGATTCTGAAAATCATAAATAAATTTTTAACAAGTAGAATCTGATCTATATTCCGCGGTTGAGTTTGCTTATAAATTTACGGGTTCACTGGACCCATTAGCTTTTACTCAAACATCCTATATGTGTTAGGAAATTCACTAAATATTTATATATGTTTGACTATGGACCTAATTGTTATTGTATATTTACTTGAGATCACCTTAGAAACCCGTGAACTTCAAATCCTTGCGCATCTTTTGTCATGTGGGGGGTTTGTGTTCTTCTGCTATTCTGTTTTCTCCGAGTCTCAAGCTAACACATGTTGTCATAGTTGTGGCTTTTTCAATTTCTATGGAACTGTTAGCAAGCTTCTGGTTGACTTGTCAGGCTAAAAAATGCTACATTGTCACTTCCGCCAAATTCTTTCAACTTTTTTGTTTTCCAGCTATTATATTTTAGAACGAAGAGGAAGTATCTCCTTCTAACTGTTCTTTGATTACATCCAAATACCTTTTCATGGGTTTCAAGTGGCACCCTTGTTCATGCTATGTTGCTTTGCTCTTCAAAAATGTCGACGGATGTGTGTTCTATTCTCCAAAAGTAGTGTATTTTTGGAGAAATCGACACGGGTGCAGCATCGAAATTGAAGAGTCTGCGCAACTTAGGTTTCATGTGGCCTTTAAATCTCTTTGGAACGATAAGAGATATTGAACACTTCATGAATAGAGATGGATCTTAATATTGTTTTACTTATGCTCTTCACTTCCTTTTTTTTCTTGTGTGTGTGGGGATCGGGGTTGATGGTGGGTGGAAAGAGGTGGTAATTGGCTTGCGTTTCTAAAATTTTAGTTCATGGAATCTCTCTTTTTTGTGCCTGTAAGATGTGTTGATCTGTTACTTGTTACATGAGGAATGTGGACGAACAAAATTTCTATGCGAAATTTGTATTATCTTGCTATTAATTGAAGATGACTATGTAAGTTTGTAAAACGGATATTTCAGATTTTGGATTTGAGAATGTGCGTCGCAGCCTTGAATACAGTGAAACTACTGTTCTAACAACTTATAGCTAAAATTCAATGCAAGAGATAATTTTAGAAAGCTTCATGTCAAAAAGTGTTCTCAAATTGCTTTGCAATCTGTTTCAATGTTTGAATGAGGTTAAAGATAAGAACGCCAGAATGAGATATTCAACTTTTAAGTGATCTTTTGAAAGAGAAAAGTATCAACTTCAAGCCTTGTCAAAAAAAAAAAAAAAAAAGAAAACACACACACATATACAAAGACTCAGTCTTGAGTTGGTAGGAGGAAGTACATTATGGTATTAAAAGGAAAGATTGGTGAAGTTTCATATTATTAAGAAAGTTGGCTCAAGCATGTAAAATGCACTTGAGAACTTACCATGTGTTGTGGGCTTGACATCCTTATGTAAGCTATGCTCTTAGGAAAAAGCTATTTGTTAAATGAATCTGTATAAAGCTGAATGTATGCGGAAGATTCACACAATTTTACTCAACTAGTTGGGGTTTGAGGCCTTGTTGATTGATTGATTTTGGATTGGGTAATGATATATCTGCTGGTTCTTTTTAGATAGAATGTCCTTAGATAAGTGAGATTTATGCTGCAGGTTTATTTTATTCTCCTGGTCAAGTGTTTGTTCCTTTAGAAATGCCAGTTGGTCCAAACAATTTATCTGGGTAAAAACCATACCCAATGAACTCTCTTCTGACAAAAGGAACTTGTGGGTTTTTCCTGTTTTATAGAGTTACTTATAAATAAAAAAGGAATAATAGATATGAGAAAAAAGAAAAGAAATAGAAGCCCACTGTAGAAATAGAAGCAGAGCTGTCATCACCTGTCCCAAAAAGATTATTTCTAAGATAAAATGGAGTGTGTTGTCGTTTGCTAGAGTAACATGCTTCAGTAAGCAAGTCTTATTGGTTTTATATTTTAGAATTGTTTTTTGTTCTATGATATACTCTTCCTCTCTGTCTCTTTGTAGTTGATATGCTTGTCAACAAGGATTGGAAATTGTTTAGAATACAAATATCATAGCCCCTGTGGCTACAAGGAGAGTGGAGGAGAGTTAGAATGAGTAAAGTGCTTGGTATGAAGACTGGTGTTCTATGATAAGGTAGTGGTAGTGATTCATGGTGTAAGTGTGAGTGCTTGCCAAGCGATATGAACTTTGACATGCAGAAGATGTTTCAAAAGACCTGCCATTAAGATGCTGTTGATTATACACTAGGTTGCTATTGACTATGCTTTGTTAGATACTTACGTTAAGCTAAGACACAATACCAGAGTTTGATGTCCACAAGTTATTGCCCATTTATCCAGTGTTAGTGCTCAAATGGCAATCCAAAGTTTTTGGTCTGTTCTGTGGAAAATCAGATGTACTAAATTGCGGGAAAGCACTTTTATATTGGGGTTATTCACTTTAATATCTAATTCTTCTTGAAAAACAATGCACATGGAGCAATGCATAGACAATGTCACATATTTAGGAGCCGTTTGGCAGGAGGGATTAGGGGAAATAATCTAGGGATTTGGGGAATGGTATTAGTTAATACTATGTTTGGTAGAAATTGGACCCATGTATTAACTAATCCATGTATTAGTTAATACGTCATACATGGTATTAACTAATACCTCCCATTTGGTGGTATTAGCTAATCCCCTGGATTTAATACCATGATATTATATAAAGACAAAAATGTTCCTCAAATTCTTTTACACTTTTTTTTTATTTTCTTGATTTTATATTTTATATTTGTAGTTTTGTACTAGTAAATTTAATTAAATAAATTATTTTACAAAATTTATTTATTTGCGGGTTCATATTTTCATAATATAAAAATAAATAACTTTACCATGCAAATTTTTAAATTTTATTTATTTGTGGTTTCATATTTACATAATAGACAAAACATATTTGCCATGTCATTTTTTTATAATTAATTAGTTGAGTGATTTTATTGATACAAAATAAATTCCAATGATGTTAAATATAATCTCAAAGTTGAATGGTATTGTAAGATATAAACACTATATCAAAACTTCAACTTTCAAATTTTTATGTGTAAATATAGATTGTCTATTTTGCAATTGTTTACCATCTTTTCTATTTTAATAATTGATGGTCTATCTCTACTAAATTAAAGATTTGACATTTTATGTGACGAATTTATTAAGATTAGAATTATTTATTCTCAAATAATTCAAGTGAGAATATAGCAAACATAATGACAAAATTATTATTCTCCTAATTAATTAGAAGTCACAAAAAAATAATCTACTTTGATCTAATTAGATGAAATAGAAAAATTCATAATAGTTTTTGGGCATAATTGGAAAGAAACTTTTTATAGAATTTTAAACCGAGTACAAAATTAAATGGAAAGCAATAAACCAAACACAGGATAGAAAATAATTCCAGTATTATTAAGCCCTGCATAACTAATCCCCGCATTATTAATCCTTGCATTATTCATTTTTCTACCAAACGACCCCTTACTACATTGACAAGACAGACCAACCAAAATGAATGGCCAATAACCAACCTTAGACAGAAGAGAAAGCGCAGTTTTTGTTCCCAAAATTGGGGGAAGAGGATTACAAGGTGGGGAGTTGTGTCTTTTACCTTTTATTTTGGTGTAATCATGTCCTCCCCGAAGAGGCTGAGGACATTACTCACTTCTTAGATAGTTTAGGAGGGGCATAGTGGTTTTTTTCCTCTCTGTATACTCCTGATGTAATTACTTTTGAAATACACCATTGGTGTATTGTTGTCTATAAAATGTTATCCTTATCAAAAAAAAGGTGGGGAATTGAGCCCTCATTGATAAGGTAAAAATTCAGGTAATCAACCACCAGAGCTACTAAGATTTTCCAAAAACTCTGTATGTCAATTTGTAATGCAGGTCTTATGTGACTCGCTGAATGTCAACAAATGAGATTTCTAGCCATTATCAGAGAAAAAAACAGTCTACTGAAGCTCAGACAAGCACCTTTTATTGGATTGATGCACTTGGATATTACCTTTACTAAAAAACAGTGCAGCCGTGGAAGTGCATTGACAATGTCACATGTTATTATATAATCAACAAGAAAGTCTTACCAAAAAAGAATGGACATGCACCATTGGCCATTTATCCCTATGCATATAATTAGGAAATACATCTTGCACTCAGCCTACGAATTTGTCTGTGGATTGTGGTTTAGTGATATTGAGAACTCTTAAATCATTTATGTCCCATAAACCATAAAAATATAAATACTTGATGGAAGTCTAGTTTCATGCTTTTCAAATTTACTAGCAGAATACAAAATCAATTAGTATGCATATGTTTTTTTCTCTTCTAGGACAATTTCTTGTAAACAAACTGCTGCGTATTCTGCATTCCAGCTATGCCCTCAGAGACTATCACTAAGAAAACCTTCTGGTGGTTCTTGTAGTTATCGGCTGTACGCCAGGAGCTTGAGGCAGCAAAGGAGGCTGTAGTAGAGTCAGGGAAGAAGCTAAAATTCAAAGAAGAAACAGCTGATGCAGCCATGGCTGCAAGGGATGCAGCTGAGAAATCATTGAGACTGGCAGATTTAAGAGCTTCGAGGTTGAGGGATAAAGTGGAAGAGCTCACCCGTCAGCTTGAAGAGCTAGACGGCAGGGAAACATCAACTGGTCTAAACAGGCCAAGATACATGTGCTGGCCATGGCAATGGCTAGGGTTAGATTTCGTAGGTATGAGACGTGTTGAGACACAACAAGAGGGTGCCAATGAAATGGAACTTTCCGAACCCCTTCTTTGACACCCTCCTATTCTCTTCCTTTTGATAATAATATTCTCTCCTGGTATTTTTTCTTCTAGTCTTCTTTTCATTTTTTATTATTTCCTCCACATTCTATCCGCTGTATATTGTTTTGTGATCTTTATAAGAAAAGTAATTAGACAAATTATATAGAACATTGATTGTTCAAAGTTAAATAGGCCTTTTGGCTGTGTTGAGAGGAAGTCTCCATCAGACGTGCCTTTTTCTAGTTTGGTATTTGTTGTTGGCCTCAATAGCACCCCGTTCCGCCGGTATGCCTGAAGTTTTGAACTATAAGCTCTGTTCATAACTTACCTTCCTTTGTTGCTGGTAATCTTTAGGAGAACATTTAGAATGCATAAATTTTGACCGATTTCAAACGTTTTTCTGCAGTGTTAACAACAAATTGATTAACAGTAAAGTTCTTTTTTGATACTTAACAGTATTGATACCTTCAAAACAAATTTAAGTTTAAAAGATCAAAAAATGAGTAATTAATTCTATCATAAGTTAACAAGTGACTGGGGATGGTTGCAAAAATATACATTTTTCTAACTTGCTTTGCAAATATAGAGCACAAAACTTACATGATAAATCTTTATCTAAAGTCAGATATACAACATAATATATCAGGTATAAAGCAATATACACACACTTCTCATATTTATCTTTTACAAAAATAAAAAAAAATTAAAAACTTGATATACACTATCAAATACCTAATGTACAATATTTTATAAAATTATAAGAGATATTCATACTCACATATATAATAATAGTAATATACAATACTGTACATTAGTGGGTAAAATTGATAAAATTCAAAAACCTTAGACCCATTTTGACAATGCATTTGATTTTAAATAATTATCTCTAATATTGTGGATGAATAATATAAGAAATAACATTTTACGAAAAACACGTTTAACTACAAATGCCAGGTATCGATGTCTCTCTCTTATCTCATTTCATAATCCAATGCAAAAAGCATATACATAGAGGATGAATGTGAATGAGATATAAAACACATAATATCATACAAATATAGCTCATCAAATACCTCAATATTCTTTAATAATTAATTCACAACACTATCACACCCTTATTTTTCCCTGCGTGAGTTTTGAAAAATAGAATTTTTTCAAATTAAAGTGACATTTCGAAAAAAGGATTATTTTATTTTAGAGTCATCACTTGGCATTCAGTATTGGTGTTCCAAGTCATCTAATTTACATCCCTAATCAAAAGGAAGTTGACTCTTTATTTTATTGGTCTGCGAAATGAAAATCGGGTAAGGATTTCTGTTGATCGAGGGGAAGGTGTTAGGCACCCCTCGAGTCTCGTGGTTCTAGAACGGTCGTTTTTATCAACCTATACGTGTCTTAAATTATTTTTAGAATAAATAGTGTCTATGAGCCTTAATTTGTTTATTTGCTATATTAATTTTTTGAATCTCAACTTAGATGTGTGATCGCATTCTTTGTCTAGATGTTAGAGGCATGATTGCCTTTCTATATCTTAATAATTCTCTGTAATCAAATTTTAATCTAGATTGAAGAAAAAATTGATTATTAAACTCATTTGGGTCATGGTGCGTCATCGCATCCTTGAGGAAAAAATTTAGTGTTTCCACAAAGATGTGCAACCACATTCTTTATGGATAATAAATTTTTATTTTTATTAATATTATTAATAAAATATTATTTTTTGATAAATTTATATTTTTAGAAAATGAAACCTATGCTCGTCTAACAAGGACATTTATTCGTCTATTGTAAATTTGAGATTATCCTTTTCAATTTTTTATTTTTTTTCGCAATAAGGTCTTGAATTAACCCACGACTAACTTTTGCTCCTTGTGTGGTGTGGTTTGGCGAACCATAACTTGTGTCCGAATGCTACAAGCCTTAGTAGTTCTCGAAGTCATAAAAAAAATATTTGTAAGAACTATCAATTATATTCATCGTTCACATGTTATCATAAAGATTAAAATATGAAAATAAGAATAGAAACTTAGACAATAAATTTACTTAAGCATGAAACAAATTATGTGTTGTTCAAATGTGAAATAAATTACAGATCATTATAATAATTTTGCACCAAATTTAACAATATAAAATATCTAAACGAAAAGTTGATATGAAAAATTTGAACATAATTTATATTACAGTGTCAAAGAACATTATGGGTCAAACACATACGAAGTCTGACAACTTTAATGTATTGTAGTCATACTAAATTGGACAAGAAAAGTAAGTGTTACCTCTTGTAAAGAATAATTACAAAGAGTAGAATACAATAGGAACCATGAACTCGAACCTCAAAGGCAAACTTCAAATTTCGTCTCTTTTTTGCTGATGTGCATTTTGGGAGTTTTTTATTTTTTTATTGGGGGTATCCTTTGTGTAGATTTTTTTGGACTGTATAAGGTGTGTGTGAATGATGAATTGTAGTATTTTTTTTCCTAGGTGAGTTTGTGTATGTGGAAAAAAGGAAAAAAATGTGGTGTGGGATTTTCTTTTTTCTTTCCTTTAGCCGCGGGTGTGTATGTATGGATATATTGTGTTTTATGTTTCTTTGAGTGTATATGTGTTTAATGTTGTGAGTGATTTTTTTTTTTTGGTGTGTTTCTATGAGTGTGATTTTTCTCTGTTTGTTTGAGTATTGTGTAGTATATATAGAAAATGTGTAGAAAGGGAGTTGTGTGTAGTGTGTAACGTGTGAAAAGAAAAATGAAGTCCACTTTGTTGTGTGTAGTGGAGTTGTATATATAAAAGCTCACGAGGGAGTGGGGGAATGTTTTGTGTTATAGGTGTAGTGTAATATAATGTGGGTAGTTTAGGTGAATGGGTAGTTTAGGTTAATTATCATTTTTATTTTATTTTTATTTTAAGAGGACAAATAAAAATATAAAAATATTAGGAAATCATTTTACATTGATAAATTATAGAAAAGTTAACTAGCTAAAGCTAAAATATAATTAAGAAATAACTGAGAGTAATTGATTATTTATAAAAATCAAAATTAAAACAAAATATATATTTTTATAAAATTTCTCTTCTTTAAAACAAAACTTACACTAAAATGTGACTCTATTTTTGTAATTTTCAAATTATTTTTTAATAAACTTATTACAAACAAGATAAAAATAACAATAGTTAATTTAATTTCAAAAATAAATATTTAAGTACAAAAAAGCATATATAACTTAGGTCTGGTCAAAAATTTCGTGTCTACAGCTTGCCCCTCTTTGACTGAAAACTCGAAGAGTTTGCAGGCAAAGAAGTAGACAACATGACAAGTTTTTCCGAGTTTTCAGACAAAGAAGTAGACGACGTTATAGGTTTTGACCGCACTCTTACTTGTGAGGAAAAAGATACGATCGAATCTTGGTTTTGGACAGCCTACATATCCCAAGTCATAAAGGAATCAGGTCACGTATAGTTCAAGGAGGTGAAATGATGAGTTAAAAATAAGGTGAGGTCCATCGAGGCTCTAGTTCACAGCTCCTATTTTACATATAAATGAAAGACAAAAACTAAAAGAAAAGCAAGGGAAAGATCCTATCTATATAGCTTCTCTTGAATCATCTCGAGTTTTTACGTCTTCTCAAGTGGTGAGATGTCATCTCATATGAACTTGAAGGTTAGCTTGTTCCCCAAGTAGGCTTCTGCTACTCGATGTTGGAAACTAGCCTTGTCCTCAAGACTAGCTCCTACTACTTGAATTGAAAATGAGCTTCAATGTTGATGATGCTTTGCTTTATAGACTCGACCTTGAGCTTGACATGTGAATTGACCTTGTTCTGCAACTAGACTCCTGAAATAAAAATACACAAAAGTAATAGCACAAAATTTTTGCCCCAATTTATAGCAAAGAAAATTTTGTGAGCATGAATGAATGAGAACGCTTAGCTTTGAATCAAGATTCGGGATGACTTGAGATTCGTTGCAATGCATTCTTCATATACTTTTGACTTGTTTAAGTGTCACGACCCAAAAATGGGTGTGATGGCACTTGTCTTATTCCGCCAAGACAAGTTAGCCTACAACCCAACTATAACATTAAAAATGCGAAATTATAATAAGAATGAAAGTTCAATTACTGACAATAAGTCAACTTAATGAAAATCCCTCAAAACATGATAGTCACGTGCACAAGCTTCTAATATATTACAATAGAATCGAAAGAAACACAAGTATTAAATGATATTGACTCTAGAATAGAACAAAATCATAAATAGGAGTAAGAAGCCTGCTGGGCTAGCAAACAGCTACCTCTCACAATCTCCATAAGAAGCCTCGGACAAGGAAGAGTAGAGAGTATCACGACAATCCGGGCTCGCAACCTACAAAATTGTTGTAGCAAGAGGGGTAAGTACCAAACACACGGTACTTCACAAATGAACTACTAAACACAAAGTTAAGTAATATAGAATACCGGTACCTCCAACATTCCAACCAAACCCCCACAACTACAACCTAATTCATAACCTTCACAATTACACCATCCGAAAATTCTATGATCAAAACCTATAATAGTACAATTCTCATTTATCCCACTTTCAAGTCATAGGGGAAAATTCTACAATTTATCAAGTTCTCGCTAATTCATCAAGTGTCATCAAATCAATACCGAAACTAATCATGTAAAGACATAAACAAGTCAATGATATAATGAATAACCAATCTCAATAGCACTCCATATAATCATAACAAACCAGAGCATTATGGGATGAAGATGAATGTTGTGAGATGCAATATAATGCAATGTCACATAGAATGATGCATGTCTGTCTTAGCGATACACACCCGCTATAACACAGCCCGGGACCCATAGGGGACTCCTAGTCCATGCATCTGTCGAGTTGCGCGACCCGACCCATCGAATCATAGGATCTGTCACGGCGTGTGACCCGACCCAGCGAATCATAGTAACTATCACGGCGTGTGACCCAATCCAATTAATCATAGTAACTGTCACGGCGTGTGACCTGGCCCAGCGAATCATAGTAACTCTTTAATTCTCATTCTTTTCACTAGCCGGAACCATTTTCCATCGGCTTTACATTTCTTTCCTTGGAACATCCAGCAATCACATAGTAAATGCACAATAATCATATTCATGAAAATAAAATATGCAAGATGCCCATAAAAATTCATATATCTCAAAATCAAGAATGGTTAGTTCAATAACATAAATGTTGCAATTCCTCAATCTCAATACCATCACAACCTTAATAACATTCACATCTAAAAGTAAGTATAATCTCGATATCAATAACAAATAATCACTATTTCACATATAATAAACCTCCATCATTAGTCCACAAGTCAAATATCAACATAGGATAATTACCTAATTCAAAATACTTCAATCAAAACCCATATAAATCGTTCTTACCACCTCACACGAGTACAAAGGTTAAGAAATCCACTTGTCTTATATAAAGTCTCGAATCACATCAATTTAGAAGCTTTTCCCTTTCTAACACACTCCAATTCACCAAAATCTATTCAAATATAGCATCCAAATTATATAATGAATATAATGACACTAAAATCAATTAATTCGGGTGAAGAGGGTAAAACGGTCCAAAAATTTCATTGCCAAAAAATATTGTCAGAATCTAAAAATTTTATATGGAAATGTTCCCCAAGTGATAAGGAATTCAACGGCGAAAATCAATTCAAAAATGGAGCTAACATGAGGAAGAAATCGCATAATAAATTTTTCAAAATGCATTAAAAATGCAGCAGTAAATCTACAATTTTTACCTCAAACAAAGCAACAAATTTAGTTTCTAAAGCTCCCATGGTGTTCTCCTCGGAAAAATATACAATTTAGCCTTTTGAATCGCTCAAATCCGATCAAAATTGAGAGAGA
>JAOTQR010000086.1:7506276-7529270 GCA_025774065.1 Solanum ossicruentum
CCCCTCTCCCCTCCCTCCACCTCTCTCGCAACACATATAAATATATATATATATATATATATATATACACACAATTATTTGACAGATATACGCATATAATTTGACAAATATGCATACACAATTCGCTTCTCTCCTTCCTCTCTCGGTCTCGCTCGCCACTCTCTTCCCCTCCAGGTTAATAATCGAGGTTATATTATGTAATTATGTAAAACATAGCTATTGGACCATATTAAGTTTCAAACCTAGACTATTTATAAAAAAGCCTCTAATAGATATAATTATTAGAATGTAGAAGTATGGTCAGTATATATGATAGCGATGTATGTCGAATAATGTAGCTATGCCATGCCAATTATCTTGTGCTCCACCCTCGTTTTCTGGGAGGACCATATTTGTCACAGTACTAACTAAAAGATGGTTGCTCTGGAGCTTAGGTACATGCAGCAAGGAGCTGAAGCAGTGCATGCAGCTAACTCTGATGTTCTTGTCATTCTATCTGGCCTAAGTTTCGACAAGGATCTTTCTTTCTTGCACCAACGACCAATGAAGTTGACATTTAGCAGCAAGCTAGTTTTTGAGATTCATCGATATGGTTTCACAGATGGAGACACTTGGTCAGCAGAGAACGCAAACCAAGCGTGCGGACAAGTGTTAAATGACATGGTGAGCAGAGGAGCTTTTGTTTTAGAACAAGGCTACCCATTGTTTGTGAGCGAGTTTGGGGTGGATCAAAGAGGCACCAATGTGAACGACAACAGGTATTTCAACTGCTTTCTTGGACTGGCAGCTGAACTTGACTTTGATTGGGCATTGTGGACACTCGTTGGGAGCTATTATTTGAGAGATGGCATTGTAGGATACAATGAGTACTATAGCATTTTAGACTGGAACTGGTTGGATATCAGGAATTCAAGCTTTCTGCAAAGGATCTCAGTCATCCGCACGCCATTCCGAGGTATACACTTTACTGAAAATAATTATCAGAATTTTTGTGAGGAGGATTAAGTGTTTACCTTGGTTCAAATGCAGGACCAGGATATACCGAGACTCGTCCACATAAAGTAATTTTCCATCCTATGACAGGGCTTTGTGTTCAAAGAACATCATTGCTGCAGCCATTGGAGCTAGGTCCATGCGAGGAGGCTGAAGCATGGGGCTATGCTCCAGCAAACACTCTAACAGTCATAGGAACTAACTTTTGCCTGCAAGCAGATAATAAGCTCGGGGAGCCAGCAAAACTTAGTATGATATGCAGTGCTGATAGCTCAAAATGGGATATCATCTCGGACTCCAGGATGCACCTGTCTTCTAAGCTACAAGATGCTACTAGTGTTTGCTTGGATGTTGATCCCAACAATGTCATTGTCACACAAACATGCAAGTGTCTGAGCACAAATGATACTGCATGTGATCCTGGAAGCCAGTGGTTCAAGATAATTGACAGCACAAGGGCAACAAAAACTACAAAATCCTTCTTTCAGATCAAAACAATCATTCATTTTCTAGTGAGGAATTTCTTTGGGAGCTACATCTGATAACATAGAATAGTTCATTTAAACTTGCAATCTTCTCCGACATAAAATACTCATGGAATTTTTTGACATATAATGTTTAAAGGAAATCCACATGGACTCTATCATTGCAGTACAAGTCATTCTTCCATCGCGTCTCCACCTTCAATCACTTGCACAATTTCTCTCAGTGGTGTAATCTTTGTAAGGAGAACCTCTGCAGCACAAACAGTTCCAGCAGATCATATTAGCAAAACTCCGTTCAGAATCCTAGTAACCATGATACTTGATTAAATTGAAGGTGATAAGTTTGAGAACACTAACCAGTCTTTTTAGAGAATGAGTAACCCTTTTGTGGATAGGTGCGGGGATTAGGAGATAAATGGTTTCGTAAGTACTCCGTGTTTCCCTATTGATCAAGATAAGAGTTTAGAAGCCACAACAAATCAAAAACAAGAAAAATGTTGTTATGCATTCCATGCTGAAAATTCTGTCATTATCGAGAACATTATTTTTCCAATAAGGTTCACTTAAAGGAGAGCTGACCTTAGTTATCACACAGATATCGACGTTGCTGCCACTACCAAGGTCATTGAACACTCCAGACAATATGGCCTCTGCTACTAGCTTTATACCTTCATCCTTCTGCAAACAGAATTCCCATCAATGTTATGGATTCACAAAACATGTACCAGCCAAATAGAGCAAACTACTGTAGCTAGAGAAACAAACTTACGCTCATCTCCTCCCGGTATTTCGACTCAAAGATAGCCATTGCTGCGAGGGAACCAGAGCCCATTGTAGCATATGGCAGAGTATCAGTTGATCCATGTGGATAAATCTGAGAGACAATCCATTGACCAATTAGTCAGAACCTTGATGACATTGCAGAAACACACACACAAATGTGAACTACTTACAGTATGCAGATGTGGCCCTGTGACATCAACACCACCAAGGACCAAAGCAGCAGAGACATGGCCCTGGTAGCTGGTACAGAGAACATAGTTAGGCTTGCTGGATTCACACTTGGGGCCTGTTTGGAGAGCCTCCATGTAATTGGGAATTAGTGTAATTGAGTGTAATTACATTCTTTGACATGTTTGATAGACCAAGTAATTACTTGGTATAAGTGGAATTGAGTGTAATTGAAGTAGTGTAATTGTACTCTTCAATTTCCATGCAGGGGTAGGAATTGGGTGTAATTACATGATGTGACATCGATCTTTTTATCTTTTCTTTTCAAATGTATTTTTTATGTGAAAGATGTAAAGGCAATCCTTTCTTTTTTTTATTTTAACATTTTCATTTCTAGCAAACATTCTAAGGTTCTCGAGTAAAATCTCTTTTTTTTAATTCTTTTTCATATTTTGATGCCTTAATAAATTATTTTATGAGTTCAATTTTTGTGTTTTCTTTTATTAATTTTTGAGAATCATTTTTTTAATTTATGATAATAATAATAAATTAGATCTTGTGTAACCTAAAAATAAAATTTTAAAAAGTAATAGTATTATTTATTTAAAATCTAATTTGTTAAATTAACTATGTAATTACATTTGTCCAGCCAAACAGGACAACGGGAATTACACTGTAATTACACTTTGACAAAAAAACAGGAGAGTGGGATTACCAAGGTGTGTAATTACTACCCTGGTAATTACACCAATTCCAATTACCAGGTGGCTTTCCAAACAGACCCTTAATGAACTCAAAAGTACTAGTATGTAATATTAACACTAGAAACTTACCTGAAAAGGTGGGACTTCAAAAGTGTGAGAGATGTCACAACCCTGGATTCACGACCAGTGTGATACCTGTGAAGCTTCAGCTGGGAACTGACCATGTCTAAACAATAACAGTTGTTAATTATTAGATGACACACATATATATAGACACACGCATGATTTAAAACTTAAAGGGAGAAGTAATATTGCAAACAATTTCCAAAAATTGCAAAGTGCTAGAATATGGCTAAAAAAACTCATTACCGGTCACAGCCTCCGTATCAGCAGCTGTCCCAGCTCCACAGCAATATATATTAGGAGCCATGTAATGAATTTTCTCACAGTTTTTATCTGCAACAATTGGTCCTTCAGTTGCCCGTGTGTCTGCTCCAAGGATAACACCGTCCTAAACAAGAATCATGGTTAAGAAGTTGATTGTAAAAGCAATCTCCAGACAGCGCGACTTATGCAGAATTAAACAGATAAAGCACCCAAGAAAGGTCACATTTCTAACGAGCATGTAATAAGTCAATTAAGTATTATTTGTAGACTCAGCAAATTCATAATGCAACGAAAGGGGTCATGAAAAATCAATCAGAACACTGGTAATAGAGTGACATTGTCCATAAAAACGACGCATTATTAGATATTCTGTAAAAGAAGGGAATGTGAAGGAGCAGCAATATTTGAAAAGTACTATCCATCGAAATGCAAAAACCTCTGCATTCAGTTTTTATCAGCAATCCATTTTTCATTTCATTCCCTGAAGATAGACTAAATGGAGAAGTATAATCAGTTGAATGAAGTTAATACTAAAGAGTAGAAACTAAATGGTCCTAACTCCATTACAATGACCTACATGATCCCCCCTCCCCCCTCCCTTTTTTTCCTTCAATAAGTATGATGCCCCTCTTCTTTTCTACGTCTTTAAAGACTAAATTCTGCTTATGACCTCCTCAATAGCTATTCCTTGAGAACCTGCATTTTCAAGCAGAAAGTACACATCATCCCCTACTTAATTGCCTCTCTTGCTAGGAAACTGAAAAAATTTACAAACTGTTATGGTGTTTAGCTAATGTGGATGAATTCTAATGTGATTGAAGCAAGGTAACAGAACTAAACTCCAGCTATCTACACAAACATCTTACAATAAAAAGAACACAGAGAGTAAACAACTCATGCATATAATTACTGTGAGAAATATTGGAGAAGAATATTATTGAATTATGCCTCTACATTCTTACACAGAGACCTAATTTATAGACACTACAATACAATCCTTCTCCAAGTAGGATACTATCTACTAGTGTTGTTCCTATTCCAATTTTAAGTAGGATTGTATATACCTATTCACATTCTAACACTCCCCCTCAAGCTAGTGCATACAACTCATATGTACCTAGCTTGTTACAAATGTAATTAATACGATAACCGACGAGGGGCTTAGTGAGATATTTGCAAGTTGATCACACGACTTCACAAAATTGACAATCAATCTTAATGTGCTTAGTTTTCTCATGAAATACTTGATTTGACGCATAATGTCGATAAAACACTGAATAATCAATTCTTGAATTGCAGTGTTGAACTTCTCAAACCAAGCTCAGAAGACTATTTCATACTATAGAGTAACTTTACACAATCGACATACAAGGCTACCAAACTCCCCCGAGCAACAAAATCAAGTGGTTGCTCTATATAGACTTCTTCCTCGAAATCATCATGGAGATCATTCTTAATGTCCAACAAAATAAAGGCCAGTGGAGTATGACAACCATAGATAAAAAGGGACATATGCTATTTTAGCCACAGGATTAAAAACAACATTCTCCAATCCAACCCAAATATCTAAGATATCCTTTTTGTTCTTGGCAAAAGTAATCTGAAACAGAAAACAGAAAGAAAACACTGCAGAAAAACACAGATCTGTCGAAAACAATGCAATGGTCATCGGGAAGTACTCGAAATCTAGTATAAAATATATGGATCATCTCAAAATCAAGAGATGAGTAGACCTTAAACAAGAAAGTCACCATAGAATTGGCCAGAAAGCAAGGGGTTTCCATGTTGGAGGTCTCCAGCTCGAAACTCCTTGCCAACGAAAGCAAGGGATTTGTCTTTTGGGTCGAGTTCGTCGCATCAGACTTGCCTAGTGTGGATTACCTCTTCTATGTGGTATGCGAGCTATTGCATAGGAGCAACGGTTTACCCTGTGCGCACCCAAATGGTAACAGTTGTGGGTTCCCTTTGTCACAAAAAAATTGATCGGAACATGCTCATGCACCGAAATTTTAGATTTGATGGCCGAAAGCGGTCACAATATGAGAAATAAAATTATATGGGTAGGGTTGGTATGATGGCATGACCCTACTGAGAAAGAGAATTATATGGATCGGTCGGATTGACGGCACGACTCTACTAAAATATAAAATTGTATAGGTAGGGTCAAAATGATGGCACGACCCTACACAAATTAGATTTGAGGAGTTGCCAAAAAGCCGAATGGAACTACACAAATCAAATTTGAGGAGTCACCAAAAAGACACATGGTGCCATGCAACTCTAATATAAGAAAGTTGTCACTGGAAAGATGGCATGGTGCTACACAAATTAAATATGAAAAAGTGGTCACCGGAGAAATAGCATAGTGCTACACAATTAGGAATGAGAAATATTGGAGAAGAATATTATTTAATAGTGTCTCTACATTATTACACAGAAATCTAATTTATAGACACTACAATACAATTCTTTTCCAAGTAGGATACTATTTACTATTTCTGTTCCTATTCCTATTCTAAGTAGGATTGTATATACCTATTCCTATTCTAACAGTTACAAAAAAATATATTTTTCTTTATAAAGAACTTACAAGGAAATACATTCAAAGCTGTTTTTTCTTCACCCTTTTTCACTGTAGTATTGATGTAAAACTTCTGGCCAGATGAGCTAAATTATTTATCAACACAAAAGAATGCAGATCATACAAGCAGCTAGGTCACCTTATCAGATATTCTAGTCAACTTCCAATTATGTTGAATGATTCAGTATCATTATTTTCAACAAATTGTATGATTTCAGCAATGTCAGATGATTCTGTTGCTATATTATAACTAAAGCACAACCAGTGTTATCAAAGGCTCGCTTAATCCCTGAAGCTCAGCTCAAAACATGTTGAGTGCTTCGTTTCGCTTAATGTCACTTCAATGTTGTCATCAAGGTACTAAGGCATACTTTCCCTAGTCAGTTAACCTCTCCGGAAGAGGCATTTTTTTTTTGGGAACTAGTAACTACGTATTCCTCAGCATTAAGGGCCATGTTGGCCACCTCCAAAAATGTTAATTTTATAGGGAAAAAAACAGAGAACAAAAAAAAACAGGAAAACTTGAGAACTCCTATGAAATCCACTGGTTGAATTTCTTCTTCTATATTCATTTCTTTATACCAAAAACCTAAAGTGGCAATTACTTTCCAGTTAATCTTCTCTATAGTGCATTCTTTCCCTACGAAGATTCTCTGATTTCTCTCCTTCCACATGATCCACCAGATACAAGCTGGAACTGTTCACCACCACCTCTTTTGGCTCTTGCTACCTCCCCTTCTGACCCAGCAACTTAGTGGGTCTGTTGTATGTTACAGAGCCCATACTTTTGTTGTTACTTAGAAGTGGAGGAACAGAGCCCATACTTGGTTTCTAGAGCCTCTTTGGAAAGACATCATCTTGAGGCAATAATTTTTCCCCTCTTTTGAAGTGCATCCTGTGTTAGGCAAGCTCTCCTAGATACCAACCAAGTGAAGCACTTCACTTTAGTTGGGGTCCACACTCGTCCAGATAGCAGTCCATGGCCTTGATTCTTTCCCTACAGCTGTGACTAGATTTCTGCTATACACTCTATTCACAGAGAATTGGCCATCAGTATGATGCCTCCATAGCACTTTATCTATTTCCAGATTTGTGCTAGGAAAGTCTCCGATCAAAGCTAACATATCTGATACCCACTCTATTTCCCAGTCATTCAGCAATCTCCTAAAAAGCAAATTCTATCCTTGTGGAGACCAAACCTCTTGTTTCTTGCTGTCAAGATTCAGACAAATGGAAAATAGCCCAGGGAATAGATTTTGTCACTCATGTTTATATTTATTAGTTTGGGACTAAATATATATTTGTATTTTTTTTCCTTTTCACCTTTTTTTATTAAACGCCACACTTTATTTGCACTTAAAGCCCAAACGGACATAAGCGTTTTTGTTGCTCTTTTTGTTTTTGATAACACTCGCACAACACTATTTTGAGAAGGATTCCCAATGAATATGGTCAAACAAAAACAAGGTAAGCGTAACCACGATAATGTTGAAACATTTTTCATCTTGATAGTTCTCAGTTCCACTGCTTCTGTGCTAGATTCTAAACATCTCTGGATTGGCAGAGGAAATCAAAATTCACCCTTTTTTGCATTGGCAGAAGTGAAATTATGTTGAGGAGTTCGCTTTCTTGAGTGAGGTCTTCACCTGTAAAGTTTTAGTCCAATCTTTTACACCCTTATCTCCAGGAGTTAATAAAAAGTTCTTCAACAAGACTCCCCGAATTTGAGTGAGGCCTAAAATTTTATTTATTTTTGCCCTAAGCCAATTCTTGTGGGATTCCACTGGGTATGTTGTTGTTGTTGTTGTTGCCCTAAGCCAATTGGGAATGTGTTTCTGTCTAAGACCATTCGTAGTATCTCTGTTAATTTATGTATTTATTTAAAGAATAGCAAAAAGCGTGAAAAAAGTCCTAATCTATGAACACCAGCAGCCTCCTCTCCTCCCTCATGCTGTCCTCTCACTCCCTTTTGACCACAATTATCTTCATCAATGTAGCTTTTATTTTCTTTTTCCTATGTTTGTTTAAATCATTGATTGTATTGATTTTTTAAGTTTATTAAGAGAAAGGAAGTTATGTCTACTTTATTTCTAATGGAGGTCTGAATCTGAATAGTTCAGACATTAGACCATTAAGTGCATTTGTTTCATTAATATTTAAGCGCTTAATAGATCTGAATCATTAAGATCCAGAACAGAGTCTTAATATCATTAAGAGGTATTCTTATATGGACATTATTCATCGTCGTTCTATCCACAATCACTAGCCACCACCACTAACCACTTATAACATCATTATGGATGCCAATGGGGCGGTGCGGGAGCGGTGCAAGGTTAAAGCTATGTGAGGCAATGCGGCGAGGGGCAATCTCTAAACAATTGCAGGGCCGGGCGGGTCAAAGCTTTAGGTTTTTAAAATTTTGTGGGGGCGAGGCGAGGGCGGGTCTCCTCCGTCCCTTCTTGTGTTCTATCGTTTCTTGTTTGATAAAAATCTCAAATAACATAAAAATTCTTCTTGCCAGTATCATTTTATATTTCACTTGTCATTTATATTTCAATTGCTTAAAAATTAAGAAAAGATTTATATGCATCTAGTTATGGTTGGCACTTTAAAATTTTTCAGCTATACAAACTAAAAACTGATATTCAGGTGAAAAGTTTCAAATTTTTGAGAAAACTTTTGAACAACCACTTGTTTGATAAGGCCAAACTCGTAGATTTAATAAGTATTTATAATTTTAGGAGGAAAAAGTCATATTTTTAAAGTCCTAGTATGACTACATAGGCCAAAAAAAATGGAAGTTAACTTTGCTTTCAAAATCCATGCAAAATTCGCTCTTGCCTTTAATTAGTTCAAGTAAAACTACTAACCTCTCTCATTCGTTCAACTTATTCTATGTATGTGGCAGTAAAGTTAAGTGGGCAGAGCAAGGCGAGTTTATGTCAAGCGGGTTAAATATAGAAAAAATTATTATGCTGGTTAGGGCAGGGCGGGTTGAGAATTTTGTGGGTTTCAATAGACCCGCCCCATACCTGCCCTATCGCCATTCCTAACCATCACAACCACCACCACTAACACTACCATTGTCAACCACCATTATCGCCATCTACCACCAACCATCTCTATCATCACAACTACAACTACAACTACAACAACAACCACCATTTTCAACCACCAACCACCTCTGTCATCACAACCACCACTATTGCTAACTGCTACTGTCAGTTGCAAGCACACCTCCTCCATCACTATGATTATTTACATAGTTATCACCACCCCATCTCTAAAGCGATTGCCAGCTCCACCACCACTATCAACTACTATCACTACTACAGTAAATAACTACTACTAACAAATTCCGCCATCACAACTACCACCACTGCCAACTACCACCATACATTCTTCGATCACCACCATCACCATAGCGACCTCCACCACAACTATTAGCCTCTACTACCACCGTGATCAATATATACTACCAAGCACCTCCATGATCATAACTAGCATGTCGCCAACTACCACGAACACATCATCAACCATCACACATTCTTCAACCACCACCATCAATACTAATAATTACTAACATTGACCAACTTCATCATTACAACCACCAACACCACTACCAATCACTACCATTATTATAGTCACCACAATACCCATAACCTCCACGGTCACAACTATCACCACCATCATTACTAGCCACTAACAATAACTATTACCATCACCACCATCAGTAGCAAGTACAAGTGTTTCATTTTTTTAATCAAATATGATTTTATTTTATTAATTCTTTTTAAAATTTTTACTTTTAATTTTTATTTGAATTGTATATTAATTATGTACATGTAAATAAAGTATGTACATTTAGATATTGAAAACAAACAATCTTAATCATTCAATATTCAGATCTAGAGACAACATCTTAATCATTTAGATGTGCAATCAAATTCAGATGTCTAAATCTTAATTAAAACAATTGTGGCCTTAGAAGCTCCTGTACCTATTTAGACTAGTTCCTAGGGAGGGTTTTCAAGGTATTTTCAGATAGGGTTTTCATTGCACTTTCAAAAGATTTTTCTATTGAAATTAAGGTTGAGACTAGTTCTTTATTTTTTAATAAGGTGATATATCCTATTTTTATTTACTTCCGTATTCACCAGCTTTTATAAATTGGGTGGTAAGAGTTCTCCTATCTAGGCATTAAAGTAGGTGCTTGTATGACCCGATGGATTGGGTCATAACAACAATGCACATATTGTAGATCTTATGAGTTGTTGGTTTAGAAGAGGGGGGCACCAAGTGTCAGAAGAAGTGATGGAGGATAATACCTTCCTGCATATGGTGGCAGCATGAAAGGAGAGAAATGGTAGATGCGTTGTTTATAAATTAAGTCCTCAGAATGTGAAATGGAATTTCATAGTTTCTCTATTTTTTGCTGTAAAGAGAACCATATAAAGCAAGTAGATGATCTTGTAGAATTCTTAGGCGACTCTGAATCTGGCTTTCTACTTACTCTATTTTGTAAGGCTTTTTAAAGGTGGCCAACATATCCTTGATGCTAAGGAATATTAATACTAGCTTTCTAAAAAAAACTTAATTAACAAAATCAAGCAGTTGTATTCCCAACAATTGACATGGAATTAGCATAACGTACAGTAACGACAGTAAGTCATCAATGTTTATTATGTTGTGTAGCTTTGGGGAAATATAGACAATGAATGACCGTTAATGGTTGTACATATTCCCTATTTTTTGTGATAGCCAAATTGCTATGCACACTACTAGGAACCCAATTTTTCACAAGCGCACAAAGCAAGTTGAGATTGATTGCCACTTTTCAGGAGTTGTTTGCATTCTGGGCTGGTTTCCCTTCATTTTATCAATAGCTCAGATCAATTGGGTGATATTTTTATCAAGGCCTTGGCCGGTTCACTTCATCAATTCCTCTTGGGAAAGCTTTGTGCGCCAGCTTTTGGTTTTTGGGGGTGGGGAACTGATTAACAGAGGCCCTGTGTTGTGCAACAGCCCATAACATAGGACCACATTATTATTTGTAGTTTGTCTTACTTACATAGCAACGTGTACAATTTGTAACCAATTTTCTTACTTGTAATCTGTCCATTTGTATAATTGGATCAGAAGGATACAGAACTAGATCAGATTCAATTTTCATTGTAATAAACTATCTCGTCTCCTCTCTTCCCACTATTTACTCTTTGATCTAGGGTTTTTCCATTACACATGGGCAAATTACAATTGCATTTCATCAACAGAAAATAATAAAAGAACCCTTCTAGATTATGTACAGACATCTAGATGAAAATAGTGTGAGATTTAAGAAATCCTTTTGTTTCAGAGAAGCTTTATTGTATCTTTGACGTGATGTTTTGCAATGGAATGAAGTAGAACAGATAGTAGATTCATCAGCCGACCCCAACTAATTTTGAGATGAAAATACGGAACATGACTTATCCAGAGGCCCCCCTGGGGCTATAATACAATGGTCACAGTTTTTAGTTCTTTGCAGAAATATTCACCACATCAGACCAGTCCAAGCAAGAAAGAGGGAAGTTACCTTAAAAATTAAGCCGACAATGGTAGTGCCAGTCTTGAGAAAAGAAGGAGAACGAAGTCCTTTACTGACCAACATCTCATTCCTTCTACACAAATCAAAACTAAACCCACCTTTTTGGGGAACATCCATTGTTGTCATTTTACCTCCAAATTAAATCTATATAAAAAAAGAAGCGTAGATTAGTACAATTGTCAATCGTTAAGAACCATTAAATTAAGCTTCTTAGCAGAGACTTACTTGTTGCAGACGACTGATGAACTGAAAAAAAGAAGAAGCAAAGTTCGAAATCGGGAGAAAGAAGAGTCGAGACTTGAAGAATAAGAAAAAGAGATGTAGTAGTATGGTTTTGCTATGAATCGCTTGGGCTGCTTCACTTTAGGCCCAAAAGTATTCTCTTTCAAGCTTTCACATACTGTCTCTATTTGGGGTAGTCTTTAATTTTTGTTCTTTCATCTTAAATTTTGTTGCTATTATTCACTTGGATCAAAAAATTTAGGGATCAAATATTGGGAATAATTAATTTTTTAGACAAAATTCTTTAAAAGATACTTTATTTGAAGACATAAAATTTCTATTTTAAACATGACTTTTGATTCACAGAGCAAGACTTTTACAATATTGTTTTGCTTTAAGCATAATTTTATTACTAAATTCATGTTTTAGGGATAACTTCTGGCACTAAACTTGTGCTATTGAACTTATGTTCGACAATACAACTTGGACCACCAAGCTTTTCTCCTTGGGACATAACTTGTATTGTCAGCTTAGTTCTTTTATCTTCA
Source organism: Solanum ossicruentum (assembly GCA_025774065.1). Lineage (NCBI taxonomy): Eukaryota > Viridiplantae > Streptophyta > Magnoliopsida > Solanales > Solanaceae > Solanum > Solanum ossicruentum. The sequence continues at coordinate 7,518,735 of JAOTQR010000086.1, forward strand.
GACATGACTTTTTCTATTGCACTTGTATCTTGAGCATAATTTCTCGTATTGAAGTATAACTTGTGTCACTAAACTTATGCCTTGAAACATAATATGATCTACTGAACTAATTGTAAAGATCCAAATCTCGAGATTTTATTGACGCTTAAAAATCAAGGTTCCAAGAGTTTTTTACCAAGGTGACACTCCATGGTCACCTTCACGAGCCATGAAGAGGTCCATGAGTCGTGGAGGCTGCCTCAGGATGGACCTTGGTATTGTGTATGGTGTGTTTGGGCTTATGGTGGAGTTTAAGACAAAGTGGCCCTTCATGGCTCGTGGTGCTCGCCACTGACCGTGAAAGTGGCTCGTGGTAGGTGTCCTTGGCTTAAAAGCCACTGTGTGGCTAAGGTACCACCGCGACCCTTTGTACGGGCCGTGTAACTCACCATGGCTCATGGTTGGGCCCTGTGATTGTGTTAGTCCAAAAATTTTCGAAGTATCAAATCACCGTCTTGGAACTTGGATCATTATACGGAAGCTTGTACGGGCCGTCGAGCGTTGTACGAATCGTGAAGCTGTTAGTGGAAATGACCTTGTCTAAAATTTGGCTAAGTATCTGAAGACCCTTACCACGGACCCTTGTACGGTCCCTGGTCCTCTTCATGAGCTGTGGTGTTCTTCCACGGGCCACTAGACTTTTTTTAAGCTCATTTCATTAATGACTTTCTTGTAATTTTGATGATTTCTAAGGGTCGTTTGTGACTTTCTAACACCCCTGAAAGACCTATACTACTTCATTCTTATTTAAATTCATTCAATACACTTAGAATATTCAAATTCTCTCTTCTAAAGAACTCCTCTCAAGTGTGTCATTGGGATTTAGCTTGTAACTCAAGGAAGGGTCTTCTTCTCCAACCAATTTCTTCTTGATTCTTCTAAATTATATAAGGTATGTGGGATTGATTCATGGTCCCTTTTAACCATGAAGACCCCAAACACTTTTATTCATTGATTTATGAAATTTAAGCTTACTTTGAATATGGATCTTTTAAATTAATGCTGACTTGATTTAATTGAGATATGAACTATATTTAATTGATGTTTTTAAAGTGATTTAAGACCTAATATGTTGAATTGCATTGATATTATGAAGGTTTGAATATGCATGTCCATTTCAAATATTGATTTAGACATGGGTAATCTCAAGTGTGATTTAAATGTGAATTTCTTCATGGATTTTCTTGAATTTCATATTATATTGTTGATTTAAGTACGAATCTCTATTGCCCATACAATTCTCTCATCATTCATGGCATATGCATACATTAGCATTGATTTTCGTGAAGATTATGATGTGGGTTAAGATCCACTTATGTTTATGAATATGATTTTAAGGAAAGCATGGTTATGACATGACATGTGATCACATTATGTCTATGATATGACTCTTTGAGTAATTATGAGCGTTCACACCCACATGTACAAGTATAAATGAGTTATCCAATGCATGAAAAGCATGATATGAAGTATGATTTGGCTTCTTAGCCCAAGTATGCATGATTATGGAGGATGTTTAGCTTTAAAGCTCATGTTTGGCTTTTAAGCTTAAGTATGCATGAAAATGATTTGAAAGACTTATGCCTCATTTTCAAGCATGTATATGCATATGTATTTTGTGGGATAATGACTTAGCACCGAATGGGATTGTAGGCGGGAGGACTATCCCCAAGGGCCCTTACTTTTTCTCATTAACTATGTGTCAAATATAGGTTCATGTTTATGCCCCTTTGTGGATGATTATGTTATATTATGATGATAAAAATCCTTGCCGTAATGGTGTGTTCCTTAAGGTAAGGTTGTTTCTCCGAAATGGTGTGTCCCGTAAGGAGGAGCATATTGGCAAGTAGATTACCCTTTCTTCGATGTAGGGTGTACATTGGAATTCCAAGTAATAGCTCGCTCGGTCTATGTATGTCAGTTGAGGTCACATCCCCGCTATGTTTAAAGTATTATGTCATTTCATGAATTATGGGTTTCACGGCATATTGATATATTATTTTTCTTTGTATATATACTCCTTTCCATATATATGCCCTTGTCATCTAACATTGAATGCAGGTTTAATGAGTTCATATGCATTGCACGCTCTCATACTTAGTACATCCAAATGTACTAACACATACTCTTTGCCTACATAATCTAACCATGTAGGGACCAGTGACTATCTTCGTCCATGACTGTTAGCTTGGATTGTGAGAGATTGCTTGTGGTGAGTCCTATCATCCAAGGACAAGCCACCTTCTATCTACCTATCATGCTATTTTCACTTATATCTTTACTTTGAGGGTGAGTCTGGGACATGTCTTAGCCTCCATCTATTCTTGTATCTTTACTTTGAGGGTGAGTTTGGGATATGTCTTGGCTTTATCCTATTCTATGACTTAGAGACATTGTTGGACATCATGTAAACTCTATGTACATGCTTATATGTGTTATGCTATCTTGCTTATGGAGGCTATGATTGTGGCTATCTCTTGATGTAGATGATATGATGATATGTTTATGATGAGATGTGAAAATGTGGAAAGTCCCAAGTTCCTTCTATCCTCATAGCGTGAGTCATACTTACCCATTTCTTAGTTCTTATGTGATATGTGAATACATGTAAATCCTAATCCCTATAAAATCTCCATAGCGTGAGTCATACTTTTTCGTCCCTTAGAACTATGTGCTTAATATCTTATTATGCACTTCCGGACTGATGATGTATATGTGGATGCTGTGAGGCTTGTTTGGAGACTCTCGGGTTCCCATTAGCCATGTCACTCATAGGTCCTATGCGCTGATGGTGACACTTATGCTTTATGGCGTAATCTAGACCATTAAATTCTTTCTTTGGGCATAATTTGTGTTTTGAACTTAATTTCTTTATTCTTTATACATAAATTGTATCTTGCATTAAGAAACTACATATGACAAATTAAACTAGAATTCAACATAAGGGAAAGATAATCATAATAAGTTCAGCCACAAGTATTTTCCTATTTATTGCACTAATAAATCAGCAATAAAAGGGGGGAAGAGAAGAAATATTGATCCAAAGTTTATGGAATAAAGACAAGATATCTAAGTTTTCATCAGTTTAGAGTCTGCCACCCCGTGGTGAAAGAAGAAGGTGAAGAGCTGAACTGCCTTCACTGTTGTAGTCAATACGTTCTTTTTATACGAATTTAGGGGTGGCAATTAGGGCAAAGCGGGTTATACCCTTAATTATGTTAGGACGGGGTGAAATATTATTTTTTTGAAAAATTATAATGGATTAGGACAGGTGGACCCAATTTCAAAATGGAGCAGATTATAAAAAAAAAAAAAGTGACCCATCCTATTCCAGAGGCGTTGTTCGCTCAAGAAAAAGAAAGTATGAATGTTCTTCGCTGTTGCTCAAATTTTGATAGCTCTTAGCAGTCGTCTCCAAATTTCTTTTCTAGATTTCTTCATCTCTTCAATAGTTCATCTGGTGGTCTAATTCCATTTTCAGGTACTAGTGCTTTCCTGGTTAATAGTTCTTTTTTGGTTCGAGATTTGTATAATTGTTTGTTGAATTTGAAGTGTCTTTAGTTTATTTGAATGCTCTGGTTCAGTTTAAATGTGATAAAAAAATAGTCACTTGTCTATGTTCATCTAATATATTATCAAAATTTCACAGATCTCTAAGTTGAATTTCTGATTTTAAGAACAATATGTGAAACTAGGAAATGTGTTCTGAAGCATTATATTATACTAAATAAACTGTTCTTTTGTCAATTTCTAGAAATAACACTTGATATTAAAGGTAGAGAGTGGTATGTTAGCCACTAGATCGTATGTACGACTTACAAACCATAGCTATTAGGAGTATGTACATCTTAGTTAAAGTAATTATCCCATGTGGATTATTTGAAATGTCAAACAACATTAGACTATTGACCACATTAAACAACATTTAATTACCAATACGCAGCAATTCTGTTTATCATGGTAATGATCTATCAAATACTAATCCACTGACACATTCTAAGCTGATAATATATTATAGACTTGTCGTGATTAACTGATACTCCCTTGGACTAGATTAATACTATTTGGGCTGCCAAACATGATCTCAACAACTAGATAATTTATTTGAATGCTCTCATTTAGTTTATATGTGATAAAAAATAGTATGTACAGCTTATAAACCATAACTGTAAATATTCATCACTAGTGTACACTATTACAGTATTCCAGTTCTTGATGTATTTGTGAAAATATATTGGAGATCTAACCTCTTTTTTCTATGTTTGTGATACGTAATCATGACATCTCAAAATGCTGAGAATATGCCCATTTCATCTTGTAATACTATTTCCTTAGAGATTGAGAGCCCAAGGCCTTCACAAATTTATGAAGTTGTTCAATCGGGAAAAAGAAAGAGATATTCTAAAGCATGGAAGGATTTCAAATTGGTGTATTTTGATGGTGCTTGTATGGACAATGTAAGTATTGCAATGCTCGATATAAAAATGCTAAAAATTGTGGAATGAAGTCTATGTGGGATCATATGCCTAAGTGTCCTAATAAGCCAAGAAGTGAGGGTGATACAAGGGATGATGATGGACGACATTATTTTGATCAAGATGTTTCACATAAACAACTTGCATATGTCATTATCTTACATGAGTATCCACGCTCTATAATTGATCATGTGGGATTTAGAAACTTTGTGGCGAGTCTTCAATCTGTGTTTTAGATGGTTTCAAGAAATGCAATAAAAAAATGACATAATGAAAACTTTTGACAATTTGAAATAAAAAACTTCTAACTTATTGGATAAAGTCACGAGTAGAATTGTTATAACAATCGATATGTGGACTTCAAATAGCAACAAAAAAGGATTCATGGCTATCGTGGAGACAAGATCTGAGTTGGATTTATATTAGAGGAATGTTTGCTACCTCGGAGTCAATCATTTGATAACTTGAGTTGGTGGAAGACAAATAGATTGAAATTTCCTACTTTGCAAAAGATGGCTCGTGACCTCTTAGCCATTCTTGTGTCAACTGTTGCTTCTGAATCAGCATTTAGCACTAGTTGGAGGTTGATTAGTTTGCATCGCAGTAGATTGCATCCTACTACTTTAGAAACTTTAATGCGTGCTTGCACATGGTTATGGAATGAAATAAGTGGTATGTAATTTTCTCATTGTTATTTATTCGTTATTTAATTTTTAATAATATATTGATACATTGAGGTATTATAATTTTTTTTCAAGTTCAGAGTGTCATGTTTAATGTTGATTGATGAAGAAGAAGAGCCGGAGTTAAGTTTTAGGTCGAACGTTGATTGATGAAGAGGTAAAACTAGAGTCAAGCTGTGATTTGGTGTGTTCTGTTGTGGAAACTGGGATGATTAAATTGTTTCCTGTAAGTTGTCTCCTTTGTTAGAAGATAAAGAATCTATCTTTTTGCTATAGTGGTCTTTGCATTGCCATTTTTTCTCTCCCATTTTTCATAATCTCAGCATATTTACTCATTTTTCTTATAAAGCATTTCTCTGCATTGCCATAGTCTCAGACCAAATGGGTAGAGCTAAGAACTGGGATGTTTACGTGATTTCTTCAAAGTGTAAATATCTTAAAATTGTCTCCTTTTTTTTATTTTGTGATCAAAATGATTTGATGTGTATTTTTTCAACTTTATTGGTATGTTGTGTTAGGGAAAATTTTAATAAAATTGTTTGCTTTTTCACATGACTTGTGTCTAGTTGTATCTAGGCAGATGCTAATAGTGCTACTGCCTACAAACTCCCCTTACTTGTCATATCTAGAAAGCTATGGATGTTGTTTTGATGATGTTATTTAGTCTCTATCCTCAAATTTGGTAGTCTTCTATTGTTCGTGGCAGCACTTGAAAGGATCTAAATTCCACATTATCGCTACTGTCCAGTACAAGATTAGCTAAATATCAATCATGTTACCTTTTATGTATTTGTGTTGCGGATGTACATTATAGTTTCTCATGATATTCTGTATATATGTTGCAGATGGTTGGTTCTTTGACCTCGTCTGCTTGTTCATTGATAGCAGTAACCATATGAAGTTGGTTCCTGGATTACCTCTGCAATCTCCATTGGTGTTGCCTGTAGTAAATGTATTCCATTCCTGCTCTAAACCTGTTAAGATGCTACTGTGCTACATCGCAGCGAGACACCAACATCCATTAGCTCTTTATTTAAAGATACAAATTATCGAATTTGGAAGTGTAACGAGTCCATAGAGTTGAATGGATATTAAGGATTCATATAACTAACAGCAAGTTTTTGGAGATTGTTTTAATCACTATTTATGCCGCATTACATGAAACATTTTATCCATGATCTTAGTAATTCACTAGAATTTATGTGAGTCCAGTGGATTGCAAATATTTTTACGTCAAAAGATTAATTTGTTTGTGGATAAAACTGGAAATAAGAGTTTAGATAGAAATTGATACACTTCCATTTTTTTGTCCTTATGGGTCAAGGTTTTCTTAACTATGATATGATTTTATAAGACAATGTTTTAGACAACTTTTGCTATGTCTGACATAAGTTGTGTAGTATTTAATTAGTAAATTTTATGTTTACAGAATTTTTGTTTTATCCGACAAAAAAATCTACAATAATAAGTTGTGCTTATGACTTTTGAAACTATAGAGGCATAAGTTACAGAGGGATGAGTTATGAACTTCACAAGGCCTAATGTTTTGAAATTATATTTATGTCTTACAAACTGTGCGTTGTAAATTTTTGGTCAGCGAATTTTTTTTGCTTGATAAGATATAAATTATGTCTTGTAAATTTTACCTTTATTTTTTTTTATGTTAGAAATATTTTATCTGACTTTTATTATTTAAAGTGTTCAACAATAAAAATTAAAAATCACTTCAATTTAACAACATTCAAGCGAATGACCCATTCACTTTGCCATATAATTTAGGGAAATTATATTTGCTTAGTTGTGTATAGAAAAATCCCAAAATCGAATTGAAAGAAAAATTTAATAATTTTTTTCGTTTTGATTTGATTTGAATTTTAGTATTAAAATTAATAACATAAAATTTAATTCAATATTAATTTTAAATAAAAAATAATCAAATCAAACAGAAATCTAATTAAGAATTATAAATTTACATTTCTTATAAAAGAAGCAACAATTTTGCTATTTCACGGGCTTGTTTTATGGTTTTATTTTGTTTGTTTAAAGGGAAATGCTCATATATATCATTGAACTTTGAGAAAAGACTCGTCATGTCATCTATTAAAAGTTTAACTCATTTGTGTTATTATGTTTGAGAAAAGACTCATCTATGTACATTATTTTTAACTCCAATTTTGTAAAATCACTCAAACGACGTTTAACACTTTTGAATTAGAGTTTTGGATCAGTGTACATTTTTACTCTTTCTTCTTCAAGAGCACATAAAGAACATCGAGAACTCCCAAATTTTTAACTTCTTCAAATCTTCACGAAATTATCTCAAATTTCAAGACTAACGTTCCTTCAAGCTAGATACCAAAACTTAATATCTTTTGAGCACGAAGTCAACCTAACTCAACAAGACCCACCTGAAAATTTTCTTCAAAGTTTCAAAACTTTAACTTTCATTAATGGTAAAATTTTTTCCTCAACTCTAAATTAATTAAAATTTTGAACATAGATTCAAAAATACTAAGGAATAAGGATCTAGTATAAAAAAAAATAATAATGTAACACCCTATGAAATTACTGAAATACCCCTAGAATGGAATCGTTCGCATAACGCGTATTCCCAACCTCCAGTAGAAAATTTGAGATCGAATTTGCAATCAACACGAAAAATTGAGTGGAAAAATGGCATCAGCCCAATTTTAGAGCGACCGAGTCAAAAGATATTTTTTTGGTTATTAATTAAACCCAAAAATAGTGTTGATGCGTGCCCGAGGTGCGAGGCGCTTGGGCGCGGACCAACACTTATTCTTTTTTAAAAAAATTCTTGTGGGACTGCAAAATCGATCAGAAAATGATTTACGAAAAATTACACATAAAACGCATTTGACAAATGTGATTTATATGTACTTTCATAGAAAAATAGTTTTTCAACGCGTTTTAAGTTTTTAGTCAAAAATACATAGGTGTGCACGCAGTCCGCGTCGCGGACTGAGCTATTCCGAGGTGAATATTTTTCTTTCAATTCGTGAAGGGTGTTTTGGTCATTTTCCAACCCCTTAAGTCACAAAAACATGTATAAAAAGTCATTTTCTTCAGATTAATGGTTTCAAAACTCATTATTCTAGCTTCCAAGAAAGAGTTCTTAAGAGAAAGAATTTTCAAGATTTGGGGTCAATTCCTTGAAGAAGCTTGAGTTATTCTTCATTCCATGTATGTAAGACTAATCCAAAACATGAAATTGTTCTTCCATTCCATGTGCCCCATTGATTGAAGTAAGTTGATAGTTGGAGGTGATGAGTTCTATATGCTAGATTCTTGAATCTACTATTGAAAATTTTACTTATCTTATGTATTTTCTTAAGTTAATAATCATCACAAACTTGAATTGTTTGCTTAAATGATTTATTTGAATTAATATATAATCCCTTACATGATTTCTTTGTTGAAGATTACAAGAATGAACCTAGGGGGTCGATGTCTAGAGCCTTGGTCGTATTAATGTGCTTATTGTTGTGGTAGTCATGGTCTGCATGACACCTTCTTAGACTGTAAAAGTAGAGGCTTCATAGACATAGAGATGATGGTTTGGTAATGGGATCTTTCCCCTTTCTAAACTGAATTTCCTTAATTCTATTTTATGCTATGGATATTGAGATTAGTTTTGCCTATGACCCTTATTCTTTGATGTAGAAGTGACTGAGTTGCCCCCTATATATATCTTTTATCCTGATGTTTTTCGTTGTACAGATGATTGAATGACTGTCTTGTGGCCAAGTAGTTCGCTAGGGGACTAGCAATAGTCTATAAGTGTCGACCACGTCTAGGATGCCCTCCCGGGGTGTGACAAATAAAAATAATGATCAACACAATTTTTTAAAATTTTGGGACTAGTATTTCTTTTTTTGGGAATATATTTTTTTACATAGTGTTGTGAAACTTTGAAGAAAAATTTCAAGTAAGTCCTGTTGAGTTAGGTTGAATTCGAGCTCAAAAAATATTGAGTTTTGGTATCTAGAACGGAGAAACACTACTCTTGAAATTTGGGATGATTTCACGGATATTTGAAGAAGTTAAAAATTTAGGAGTTCTTGGTGTTCTTCATGTGTTCTTAACATTCTTGAAGAAGAATGATAAAAAAAGACTACATTTGATCCAAAACTCTAATTTAAAAATGTCTAAAGTTGTTTAAATGATTTTGCAAAGCCAAAATTAAAGAATAATAACATAAATAAACCTTTTCTCAAAATGATAATAACATAAATAAATTAATTTTTTTTAACAAATAGTATAAATAAATCCATTCTCAAAATTTGATGGCATATTTATGTTAATATTGATATTACTGTGTCAACCTTATAGTAAAAGTTGAAACTCCTACCTTAATCATGAGTTCAAAACCCTATGGTCGTGCTACTTTGTGTCCCTCTCTTTTATTCTTTTATTTTGGCTCCTACTTTTTTTCTTGATTTTTAAATTTTAAGAAGTATCATTTATACATTAAAAAATAATAAATAAAAATTTTTATTATAAATTATAATAATTAATAGATTAAAATATTTTAAAAGTATATTAAGACTGTACATATTTTAATTTTTTTATATTTTATAATTTGTCTTGTATTTTATACAATTTTTTAGAATATATTAGAAAAAAGGCGAGTATCTTTATTTGCTCTTTATTAGTACTTTTGTTAAGGCAATTTATTTGTTCTACTTTCTTTTTTTTAGATGTCATATATTCCAAAAAAAATGTGAAAACAATAGTAGTATAAATTACAATGATTAACAATATAAAATATTTTTAAAAAAATAGATTTAAAATGTGAACATTTTAATTTGTTTTATATTTAGTATATTCACCTTTTTAAATTTATTTATCTTGTTTTTTTAGGGTGTATTTGGTATGGAGGAAACTATTTTCCTCGAAAAATGTTTTTTAGGAAAATGAGTTGATTTCTAACTCATTTGCTCATGTTTGGTTGGTGAATAAAAATATTTATTTTTTATTGTTTCATTAACGAATAAAAATATTTTTTAGAAAAGCTTCTATTTTTAGCTAGAGAGTAGATAACAATTTGTAGAAAAATAATTTCTTATATGAAAATATTTTCATAATTTAAAGTATTTATTAAAAGATAAATATTTAAATTCTTTTTTAGAGGGTGGGGGTGGGCGGTGTTATGCCGAAAAATGGCTTTTTTGAAAAGAAAATCAAAATTTAGTTTAAACTCAATTAATTTAAGTAAAAACCAATTTTTGAAATTTCAAAAGTAAAATAGAGTCGCCACCTAATTTTAAGGATAATTAGGAAACCAATAAAACATTTAAAAAGACCTAACAGAAAAATCT
>JAOTQR010000086.1:7534513-7552782 GCA_025774065.1 Solanum ossicruentum
CATCGTTCCCGTCCGATATGCATTACTTTGATATTTTAAATAAAGAATTATTTTGATGTTTGCATGTAGGTATGACTTATATATTTTTATTGGATTTATTACTCTCATTTATGTTTCGTACTTTCCGTTTTACATATTTGGTACGTATTTCGTACTGACCCCCTTCCTTTGGAGGGGCTGTGTTCATGCCCGCAAGTACTGACATACAAGTTAGGGAGCCACCTTCTTAGGATTTCTGTCTACCGTTGAAGTGCTCCCTTTGCCTCAGGAGAAGATTTTTGGAATACACATGTACACTTATTTTCTGTATTTTGCATTTATGTACATTCGAGGGTATGACGGGCCCCTATCCTGTCCTATGATTCAGTTCGTATGTGTAGAGGTCTGTGGATACATGTGGGTATGGGATATTGCATGTAGTATGACTACGTATGTACGATACATTTGTTGGGCGGTTCTACCGCAGCGGTGACCTTGTCGGCCCGCATATATATGTGGATAGATATTTGTTGTATGCTGGGGTTGCTGTTTATAAGTTTGGTTAGTCAGTAAAACAGAGGAAACCCAGCCGAAATTTCGGTAGATTCCTTAGCCATTATAGTTGAAAATCCGATTTAGTGTTTGTCTTGGTGCCCAATCGGCACTAATCACGATCCCTAGGTTGGGTTGTGACAAATAGGATATAATTTAGAATAATCACATTTATTTGTGGCAATTCTATAGACCAAGAGGCTTATCGTACTGCAAAATCCGAGCATCAACAAAATTGGTTGCTGACAGTGTATTTTCAGCTCTTACTTTCCATTATATGTAACCGGTTCTAACATGGAATCTAGTCCTATCCAAAACTACACTTTAATAAGAGAGAAAGGGGAGGGGTCAACAGTGGGTGGGGGGGAGGGGGTGATAAAGAGGGTTGGATAAGAACCGTGATTTTTTTAATATTAGGAATTTACTATAAAATCTAAATTATAGCTATATTTATTATTAATATTTTAAAACTATAACTATGTGTTATAGATACTTTAGACATCTGCGCCCGCGCTAGCACGGGCCCAATATCTGTTATTTTTTAATTTTAATTTAAGTTACAACAGAAGAATCATAAAAAGTTACAGATATACCCTCAGACTGATCAAGCAAGCATGTCGACTTCCTGCCTGCTTAAGTAACTTTAACCATCATGATTAGTCCAATAGTTATTCATAAAGTTATTTTTAATGATATAATTAAATATTGTTTAATCATTTTATTAGATGTAAAATAAATATCCAATAAATATTATTAATATTTTCACTCTAAAATAAATTATAATTTTTATCCTAATTTCATTGGCAATATCGTAAAATCACTAAGCAGTTGCTTTACATAGATTAAATTAAAAAATTACTGAAATATTTTTATGGGCCCTTCAACTGTGAAAATTAGTTGTAAGAGGTAATATTGTGAAATTACTAAGCAGCTGCTTTGAAAATATTAAATTAAGAAACTCCCGAAATATTTTTGTCGGTTCCATTAATTTGAAATAATTGAACAATTGAAGTAGCTGGCAAATTATTTATGAGGGGCAATAACGTAAAATTAATAAGCAACCGCTTTAAATAAATTAATTAAAAAATCTCCAAAATATTTTTATGGGTCCTTCAATTGTGAAAATTAGTTGTTAGCGGTAATATTGTAAAATTACTAAGCAACTGCTTTAAAAAAATCTAATTAAAAAATCTCCGAAATATTTTATGGGTCCTGCATAATGTATATAAGGAAGAAGACAACTCAAGTAGATATGTTGACCTGTCATCTGCTTGAATTGTTTAGCTCCCTCTTATAATGTAGTAGAAATAAGTCATGTTTGTTTCGTTAGATAATTTTTCCATTTCACATATTCAACTAATAAAAAAAATTAAACTCACTCTTCAAAGCACATTAAAAGATATAATTAATTAAATACAAATGTAGAAATCTAATTTAATGAAATTTACTTTTAAAGACAGAAATTATTTTTCATCTCCCATCAAATTTGACGTCCAAAGCAGTAATATATATGAACTTGAGTGAAAAATACTTTGTATTAATTTATTATACAACACATTCTCGTTGACAACTTTATGAACAGAATATCTACAAGTTGCCTCTTCACTTTAGATGAAAATAATCATCACATTTATAAGTGTACGTAAAAACTGGTGTAGTTGAAATCGGCACTCAAACAAATAAAAATGGTTCATATTCGAGCTGTAAAAGAGGTTTCATATTCTTTTTTTCTTTTTCTTTCTTTCCTTATTTCTTTTTATTGCAAAAGCTTAGACTCTTGGACCAATTTATACACATGCTTCAGATTGGTTTGATACTTTAAGTCATATTTTGTTGGAGGAACTTGAGCACAATGCATACGAGCTACTATACATTATTACTATACATTATTACACATATTTTTACTTTATTTGGCTTTTCGAAGTTGAAATTGAAGATGGAATGTTTGGTTACATAGGTTTTACAAATAATATTTAATTTGATTGTTCAAATGTATTTTTTTTAAGAAAAATATGAAATATAATTTAGATGAGCTATTTTTATTTAAAATAAAAAGGGTAAATTTGAAAAGTGCAAAAAAAAAAATGAAAATAAGATTTCCAAATTTGAAATTATATTTGAGTTTTTCACAAATAAACAATGAGTAATTTTAAGCTAAAGTGAAAAAGCTTCGAGAAAAAAAAAACTAAAGAAAAATCCGAATTGAATAACAAGGCAAATGGGTCCTTAAATTTGTTGGGCAATTTAAATTTTGAATTCACCTTTCAATTAACATAGACCATGCATCTGGGGAAAAAATCCGATACATAAATTGGAGAATAATTGTATATCTCATGCAACAAAAAACGATGTTTAATTTTTTTGTAAAAGAATATAGCCAAAGATGGTTTTTACTACTAAGAATTAATATATGCTCGCTTTTTTTAAAAAAAATCCACTATTTAGTACCAATTTGGTGATGAATATTGTGAAATTTGAAAAAAAAATTGTTTTTTATAATAATATATAATTATTTGTAAGAAATTTGTCATATAAAAAATAAACTTCAATCACAAATAAATTATCATAAAAAGAAACAATTTTATTAATACATGGTGCGGGCATAATTTTGTTATCCCTTGTTTATTCTCTCGGAATTTATTTGTAATTAGAGGATTGTTAATAGTATATTTTTCGCATGTCACATAATTTGGATCTTCTTGTAATGTATTGGATCATGACTAGATAATGTTAGGCGACAACTTTGACAAATGCAATATTTGGAATATACCAGGAGTTTATTGAATCTCAAGATGATCATTTCAGCTTTGAAAAAGAAAATATTTGATACATTGATCTCTTTATAAATATTCAAGAGTAGTTTAGGAAATATTTAAAATATTTTTTAGCTTTAAGATAGATAATATTTTATGTCTTAATTTTTTTGAATATGCAAGAGTTTATGAGATACTTGAGATTTTGATCTCTGTGAATATATACCCAACAATTTATGAGACATTCAAGTTGTATGTCTCTTCAAGGAAACATGTTACCTTTTATATATATATATATATATATATTTATATATATGTATATGTATATATGTGTGCATGTGTAGATAAGGTTTAAGATAGAGTAATCTTCGAAAATTCTAACAAAAGTCGAGTTTCTCTTGTAGAGTCATGTCCACAAATGTCATCTACTTTAGGGCTTGTTGGAGTGTAGACTTATTGAATCTCAAAGACGAAATTTGAAATACCAGTAAAAATAAATTATGGAGCTTCCATCTTTATGGTTTTGTACATGGCTCCAGATTTGCAGATGGAATTTGTGAGAGAAGAGGCAAAGGTAGATTTAATTTGGTCCTACTAAATGAGCTAAATTATTTGTAATAAATTTTAAAGTGATAAAAAATAAGCTATAATCATAAATAAAATATGACAACAACAATTTTATTGATGATTATTTGTGAGTATAATTTTGTTCCTCCTTAACTCTTCTTTCCGAATATTAATTTTTTCATGATTCGAGTGTTGTCAATTGTGTATTTCTCGTATGTAAGATAACTTAGACCCTTTTGCGATGTATTTGATTGCTGAAAATGTTGGAAGAATATGACTTTAATTTGATTAAAAAAAATATTTGTTGCCTTGACATATCTCTTTATGAATATGCCAAGATTTTATAAAATTTTTACGATGCGATATTTGACCTCTTTGTATTAGGCGTTAGTGAGGATTTAGGGTAGAATAACCTATAAGAATTCGAATAAAGTTTCAGTTTATTTTGTAGAGTGTCATAAAATTTCAATGTTTACAATAGTATTTAAATTAAAATTAATATTATATTTTGTCATGAATAGAAATTGAAGTTATTTTTAAAATATGTAATCGAAGTAAAGAAAGTGAAAAAAACTTTTGATATTTTCAAATCTGGAAAAATTATAGCTAAACGCCCACTTATTATGGACAACTACCATGTTAATTTTAAGAAAAGACATAGCTAACGGTAGTTACTAAGAGAGTTTGGAAAAACAAAAGCCAACAAATTAATTGGGTTTATAAAAGGTGCCTTTGTCTTCATCATGTTCTTGATTGTCTAATTTAAAAGGTAAGATGAGGATTAAAATCCTAATAACAATAATGTACACTGCAACATCATTTGCCACTTTTCAATACACATCCAATTTTTCATGGAACGACTTTAACGTTTCATATATATTTCATTTTCGTATCATTTAAAATTCAGAAAATATGGTGGCTTGAGATTTTTCCATGAACAAAATATAAAGATAAACTAATTAATGTTACTGGGGTGGGCTGTGTGCTATTTCCATTTCCAACACATTCAACTTGCCAAGTTGCTCCCAAAAATTAAAAAATAAAAAATTGCAAAGTTGTAATATTCTTTCCTTTTTTTTAAAAAAAAAGTAATTAATAATTAATGTGTTATGGTCTTTAAACTTTACAGAGAAGGAATATTTGAAGATTTCTTTTGGGGACCTTGTTGGCTTCTTTCAGCTTGGGTGTTATAGTGGACTTAAACATCTGTTACTTTGAGGGACGTAATTAATTATGTTTAGTATGAAGAAGAATTCATTTTATCACGAGCTGTGAATTTATCATAACAGTAAACTCAATTAAAAAAATAGTTCTAAAATAATAATAATACTAAAAATAAATAAGAAACCAAAAATTGTTCGTTAATATATATGTATTGTGTGTGCGCGCACTATGGATTATGTTTTTTTTTGGTGTGTCTACCAAAAGAAAGGAAAAAAAAGAAAAAATAATTTTCAAAAATGACATAAATTTTGGCTTATTTTGTAGCTCTTACACACCACAAAAAGAGAGGGATCACAATCCATGTCACTTGACGCTATAAGGGACTAATTTTAATTAGAAAATATTAAAGTGTTGGGAAAAAATAATTTTAATATCTCAAAGTATATCTTCATCTAATATTTTTTTCATCATTTTAATATTTTATTAATTAACCTTGAATGGATGATTAATAAGAGAATATTAATACCCTCTAAATGTTATTTTGACCATATAAATATGTCATTATATTCTCTCTTAATTGGAACCATTTATTCTAGAAAGGTGAATCTTTTTATTTAAATAGTGATTATCTTTTTAAGAAGAGGAAGTGAGAAAATATATTATATTACAAATTCTTCCTCCTATATTTATTTATATACATATTTAGAATGTTGGGTTTTTCTATTTTAATCTTTGTTAGATTTTGGTTCCTAGTCTTGTACTAGATGAGCTTGTTGAGTTCCAGGATACATCCATATTGGGTGAAATATACTTAAAGACAGTGTTTTTGACATGCCTCAAATTATATGAATTTTCTACAAGTGTTTGTGATAAAATGTTCATATTCGTGATGATGTTCGTAAACGTAAAAAAAATATTTTCTATAAGATCTCCAACATAAAATAGATGGAATAACAACACCACCATAATTATAATGTTAATGTTAATTGACATAACGCAATAATTTAACATGGGTTTGAGGCATTAGCTCCAACACTTTTTCATTGTATTTGAAGTACAGTATTGAATCAGTACGAAAAAACTACAAGACATTTGTCTCCACTTTATGTATGGGACTTCCACTTTTAGATAAACAGATTGAGACAAAATTAATTTGTCAGATATCTTGCAGAACGATATATATATATACCTTAAAAGTTGGTTGGTGCAGTACAACCATTTCTGTTTTTCATTTTCAACCATGTGTTACAATAATAACCAATTCTTTCTTTTATTCCAACCCCTCTAAGGTTGTAGTTTCGAGTACAGATATCAAGTGTTGAATTTTTAGGTGGGCATGATTGGATGTGCTCAATTGCCCATCCATAGTCGTAAGATTTATCACAACTAATTAATAGGACATGTATTGGTGTAATATATCACAAATATAATAAGTTATTATAATTGAAATAAAATGATAAAATTGAATAAAAATTCATTTAGGTTGAAGCACGGATATCTTACTCTGTTTAAAGAGATTCAAGCTCAATGCGGCATAATCTACACTGGTCCAGCAGTAATACACTCGACTTATCTCCTCCAGGATACAACAGTCAACAATGTTGTATGACTCGGACAATACCGAATTAGTTGAAGAGTCCAAAACTCCACACAAAAACACTTTCTTTCAACATACAAATACTCTCTTTTATATAATGAATATATTGTTGAAGTTTTAGAAAACATTTTCTTGTAGTGAATATTGTTGAAGTCCTAGAATTTTTTCTTTGTGTCAACTCTCTCTGTCACCGCATTAACTTCATTATACACCACAATATTTGTCCACAATTCACATTTTTCTCTCCATATTGCACCCTTCACAAAGGAAGAAACATCATTATTTATAGGTAAGAAATTCATCCTTTCTTGAATATAGGATTAATGTGGATAGTAGTGTAGGTAATAAATGAATAGATGACTTATGCTTCGGAGGTTACATGAGTTACAAGGTATAATGAGGTAGAATATTGTTTAGTAGTTACATGTATTACAAGACTCTAATTGTCATATAAGTTATAAAAAACTAATAACCATAGAGTTACAAGAACTAATAACCATTTTACCATAATTTATACCCACTAACATTTACTCTTATTATTTTATTTTACTAATAAAATGCATATACACTAACAAAATGTATCAAAAATTTAAATTTTGTAAATTCGTGATGTATTAAATTTAGAATTAATTTAATTCTATTTATATATATTTAATAAATTTCTCAATAAAAAGTTTGATTACCTATTGATGTTTGCTAATATTTTACTTATATTCAAAGGTAAAATTAAATCTCATTAAAAATGATCACCGTTCTCACAAGAAGACTAAAATTTAGCCAAGTCAGGAGCTTATTTTTAGTGTTTGAAAGTAATTTTGGAATGGACTGTACAATTTCGTCCATAGGAACTGTTTTTGTAAGGTTTATCAATCCCTATCTCGTTTTGTTGTAATAATCTGATATTAATTAAATAACTTAATATAAGTAATTTCGTTTATATATAAAAAAAATAATTATAAAACAGAAAGAAACTTACGGAATGATATTTAATTTAGCTTCTACATGAATGTAAAGCATTTTTGTAAAAAGTATCCTCCATTATATTCACTTCATCATGAAAATAAATAATATGTTGTCCCTGCTAAGTTATAAATTAGAGTCCATCTGTTTTCTTAAAAGGGGAAGAAATATGAAGCAGTAAGAGTGAAAAACTATTCAAAATGTTTATATATTCCCCCCTCCCCTTTTTTTTATTTATTTTAGTTTAATTTTATTTTGATAGTGGAATTTCAAATGGCTAGACATTTGTTGTGAGAATTAAGTAAAGTCTTATTTTGTTGCTAAAAATTCTGACTTTTGACTTTTTAAAGATGACAATATATTATTTTATATACGCACATCTGAAAAAAAAATCAGGAATCTTAATTTAAAAAGAATTCTAATTAGTACGCGACAATTACCCATTTTTAAGTTAAGATTATAACTAAAAGAGAGTTTGAAAAGGGCAACCAATTAATTTAGGATTTACGAAATGTTAACTTGTCTTTAAGTTGTTGTTATGTAGTTTAAAAGGTATAATGACAATAAAACACTCATCTTCACGTGATTAATGGTTGACCTTATCTCTATTAATACTGCAACATTACTTGTCATGTCCATTATCAATTATCCGAATTTTTGTTTCTTAATTTTCCTTCCATTTTCAACATTCCAAATTCTAACGTCGAAACAAGCTTTGTTTTGCTCACTTTAAAATTACTGTTAGCCTACATATGATACTGATAAAAAAGGATTCTAGCTTTGGACTGCATTTCCTCCTATCTCTAATATTCTTATTGAATTTGAACAATTCGAGAGTACTACTTTGCTCAGATAGCTGGAACATCTAATAACCAACTGAAAGCCAAACCACCTATTCATACTCAATTTAACATTACGTCAAACATGAGAAATATTATTTTTTGATGGTGCTATCAACCTATATAATTTATGATAAACTATTTTTAATCATCAAGGCCTAGATTATTTATTTTTTTTACTATAATTATTGTGTTCTTATATGAAATTAATTTGGAAAATCCAAAAATTCCTCAATTTTCTTATGTTTAATTTTTAGAATAATTTAGGAATGTTAACTAATATATCGGAGTATTATAATTTATACATACTTTGGGTCTAATATTTAGGGTAAGAATATTATTTAGCGAAGAAAGAACAAATAAAATAATCTTGACCCTTCATATTTTCAAATAAAATAATCTTGACCCTTCATATTTTCATATATACACGTGTATATTCACTATATCACTAACAAATACTCCCTCTATCCTATTTTAATTAAATTTACGAGGTAATGTACACAGATTAAAGAAATTATTCAAAGATAAAATTTATATCATACTTTTCACTATTGCACTTGGTAAAATCATAAATATGTAGTGTAATTTATCTCCTATAAACTATAAAACTTCAATAAATGAAAGGGCAAATATGGAAAAAGTTTCAAATATTCACCTTGAATTTTGAACAATTCAAATATTTTGAACATAGAAAAAATCCCCAATAATTCAATTAATTTGAGACGGAAAAAATAATAAACAATATAGTAAGGGTTGACAGATTCTTTTTCGTGTTTGTCGTAATATAATGTGAAATGAGTATGAGAACATATAACAGGGAAAAGGGTCAAAAATACTTATGAACTATTTCAAATGGAGTAGAAATATTTCTTCGTTAGTTTTTGACTTAAAAATCCTCCTTAACTAAATTTTTGGTTAAAAAATTTCCTTCTATATAACGAAAATGAAAAATGGTTAAAACTACCCCTGAACTATTAACAATATAGCAAAAATTACCCTTCGTTAGATTTTGATTCAAAAATATCCCTCCCTTAAACTTTTGTAAAAAAAAAGAAAGAAAGAAAAACACAACCTTCTCTCTAATGGGAATGACACAATCAATGATATGTAAACAAAAACACCGGCCACATGGAACATCATTTTGGGTCTCAAGAGAGGTTTTCTCCTCAAATATTAGATGCAAGATAGCCTTATTATGTCAAAAAAAAATTATGATTTTCACTTGTAAATGTTTCAAAATGTCGATCTCTGAATTATAACATTAATTCATCATCGTTATAGTCGTTGTCTCCTCCTTGAATCAATTTCTCGAGTTCAATATGATCTAACTTTTCAAATTTTTTGAACTTACAGAGCTTGTATAGAAATTATTGTGCTCATGTCAACAGTATAATACAATCAACATAAGTTATCATTTTCAAAAGATAATTTAGTTACAACTATAAACAAAAGCTTTTTTTTCTAAATATATATAGTAAGAATCTGGACTACTCAAATTCTAGCAAAAATTGATTTGAAGATGAGTTAAATAATAACTTTAAAATTTTAGCAAATGGGTATTTCTTAGCTGAAAACTAAAGAAGAGTGTTTTTGCTCCATTTCTAATAATTATATGATTTTTTTTGGCCCTTTTTTATTTATGTTAGGAAGAAGGATATTTTTAAGCCAGAAATTTAATGGAAGGATATTTTTTAGCCAAACTCTAATAGAAAGGTATTTTTGTTTTATTTTAGTAGTTTAGTGGTATTTTGACCCTTTTTCTATTTTTAATTTTAATTATGGAAACTTTAAAAAGTTTTAAGTTATTATTTACTTCTATAAAAATATAAAAATAGAAAATATTTATTGTAAATTGTGATCCCCATTTATCATTAAGTAAAGCCCTATTCCTAGCAAGTGTTTGTCGGTACTATATACATACTTGTGACGAAACCAAGAATCTTAAAACAAAATTATTAATATTTTATTGTTTCCAATTAGTATGCGATAATTTCCAAGTTTTAAGTAGTAAAAGACAAGGCTAAAGATGATTACTAAAAAGAGAGTTAGAAAAGGCCAGCCAATGAAGTTGGGGTTTATGAAAAGTTAATTTGTCTTTATGTCCTTGGTTTCTAATTTAAAATACAAAAAGTACAACGACGATTAAAATAGTATAATTAGGATTATGAAAACGAAGGTAATCACGCGTCTCTACGTGATTATTCACATGATTTAAGCGTTGACCTTAATTATCTGGATTACTGCAACATAATTTGTCACTTTTTACATAGACATTACCAATTACATATCTAATTTTTTTTTCTTTTCTTTGTATTTTTTCGTTCCAGATTTACCTAAACGTTGTTTATTATGCAGGAACCACTTTTAATTTTAGTTTTACTCGTTAATTACCATATACAGACTGATTAAGTACAAATATCAACATATCAAGTCATCTATCAAATAACTAATTCTTTAATAAATATAACGAAAGTGTAAAAATAATTTACACTGTTGTATAAGTATGTGTTAATTTCAACTATCCAAGATAAAAGAAGACTAGCTCTTGGGGCTCATTTAACAGTTATATACTATTTAAAAAAAATTTAATAATAGCAAAAAAAATAGTTATGTTAATATTATTTTTTATTGATTATTTGTTTTTATGATATTTAATGAATAGAGTGTATTAACATATGATAATACTGATTAAGTTGTATTAGAAAATGGGTAATAATTAATATTATTAATGTTATTATTTAATCTATATAAAAATTATATTGAATATGATATTACAAATATACATTGAAAATACTATCAAATTAACTATTTAATAATATCAAAATCAATATATGCATTATTTGCTTTAATACCTTGTGCCAATGGATTCCTTATTTAATATTTATTTGCAATCGGTGGTTCGGTTTCTGCATGTAACTAAAGACCAAAGGTTATTTGAACATTAGTTTCAAAATTGATATTTGTTATGTTTATTTTTACTTTTCATGTTTTGTTGTAAAAGTAAACTAATTTTTAGAGTCAAATTAAAATAAATTATTTTTTAAAATATTTAAATTTTGATGTACAACAATTGCACAGAAGATATTACAAATTGTAATTTTTTTTAATATTAGTGTGAAATATTATATATATAAATAAAAACGGAAGAAACAGTAAGGATTATAAATTAAAGTGGTCAAACATTTCGGATAAATGGGAAGATAGAACACTATTGACTATAGAAACACTTGAAGGCTTGCAACATTTGCCCAATACTGAATTTCTTGCCCATTTCAAGTTGGAAAAAATGCATAAAATAAGAGCACCAAATTCCAAATAAAACTTCAAGCAATTATATAAAAAAGTTAAACTTGTTAGTAGGTAAAATGTGTTCTAAATAAAATAAAATAAAATAAATACAAATATCATGATATTAGAGTGCTGCCGCTTGAACTAGAAACCATGATTTCCCACACTTTAATTTCTCCGTCAAAGCTTCCACTAAACAACTTAACGCCACCATCAGTTCCACCGCGTTCTGCCGCCGCCACCAATGACCTCACCGGTGTCCGATGTCCATCAAGCAGCGTTAAACAACAGAACTGTCCCTGATTCCCACGTGTCCAAATCCTCACCGTTCGATCCGCCGATCCACTGAATAACAAATCAGAAACGTTGATCAAACAGAGTATCGCTTTCGTATGACCTCTCAATGCACCAGTAACCACCATGTAATTCGCACTGTCTTCTCTTTCCCACACCAAAATCGACCGGTCACACGCGCCGGAGAATAAAACAGACTCATCCGAACTTAACGCCAATGCGTTCACAGCCGATTTATGCTTCTCTAACGTAGCAATCAACCCGATTTTCGATTTCTTCTCTCCATACGGTTTCCCCCAAACCCGAATCCGTTTATCAGCAGAACCAGTAAAAATTGTTCCATCTTTCCCTGCAACAACAGCGTTAATCGCATCATCATGGGCTTTAATGGATTCTTTACACCGTAAATTCGAACCTCCCCAAATTTTCAAACACCTGTCCCACGAAACAGAGCACATCAAGTTTTCATTCACAGCTAACCCAGAAACAGCATCATGGTGTTCGATCCACATTTTTTTCTTGTGTCGTCTCACATTTGTATAGCTACTCGGAAAAACGAATCGGCGTAAACGGTCCTCAAGTGTTGGGAGAGTTGCGATTAGTTTATGCTGCTTATTGGGTGTCAATTTCCAGACCCGAATTTTACAGTCCTGATGGGCAGTGAAGATTTTACCATCGAGAAACGTAACAGATTTTGCAGAACCAGAAGATGGGTCTTTGTTATTGAAAGTATCGATAAGTGTGAAATTTGTGAGTTCGAAGACGTTGATTTCGTTTGAGGAAGCTGCATAGAGGAGTTTGTTGTGCATAGCAAGGAAAGTGACATGGGCATTTCGGGGATTAAGAGAATTCAAGCAACGAGCGGAGATTGCGAGATTTAAAGTTCCAGGGGAGAGATTCTGGAGAGAAGGAACAGAAGGTAGAGTTAAAAGGGAGAGATTGCTCTGCAAACTAGTCAGAGAATTGGTTTCTTGAGAAAATAATGATGGTGAACTGCTGGGTAAATCGGAGAAGTTACTTGCATCATCAGAAAACATCCCTTTTGGTGGCGGAATACGGTGGTCATCCGCGGTGGTGACGGAGGAGGAGGAAGTTGAAATCCATGATCGGAACTTCATGTTGCCGGCGGGATATACAAAAGAATATGTGTGTTTGTTGTTAGAAAGAGGAAAAGAATATATAAAGAGTCTTGACTTGGACTTGAGGGGAGCTGGGGCTGAGTTGTCTTTTACCTCTTTTTCTTTTTTCTATCTTCTTACTTACAAGTTGCCACTTTGCCCCCACATTTTGTTTCAAAAATATTCTATCATATAAATTAAAATTTTAACAAGTTGCAAATTGTAAATTTTATTAATAAGTTGAATTTGTTATTAATTTAGTGAAATTTGGTTCATGAATTGAACGTGATAATCATAGATATTTAAACAAAACTATTTCAAGAAGTTGCTTGTATGTATATAGCACTATATCAATTCCATATAGTCTTTTTTTTTTGTATAATTATATAAGAATATAGAATGAGAGCATAAGGCAAATATATTTTACTTAGCATGGAGTGAAGAGTAAGTCTTGAGACATGAGGTGTTAGATATTTTGTCATTGTGTCCTGCTCTAGATGAGTTCCGAAACAATCTTTTAAAACACCTATACTGATACATTGTTCAAATATTTATAATCATCAAAGTTTCTCAATTCGAATATATTTATCGTCACCAAAAGACAAAAATTACATACTACTTATATATACATCTCTAAAAGGCAACGACAATTAACCCGTCCGTTCCATAGGCGCCATCAATCTGATATAGGGGCCACAATTAGAGCTGTCTCAATAAATTTGAGGGTCCAAAGTCAAATTTCATAAAAAAAAAGCTTTGTTATTTTTTTTTCAGTAGTTATATATAAATTGAATACTTATAACATATTCAATATAATTCTACAAGCAAAATCTAGATAAGGTAAAATATACGATAACTTTATGAAGTAAGAATGTGAACAATAAAATTTTTCAATGCAAAAATATATATAATGTTAAAATAATCAAACCAAATCAAAACTTTAAAATACTTATATAATGATATTATTATAGTTGTACTGAATTTAATAAATTGATATAATGACACTAAAATATGTTGATTTGTTCCGGTGCTTGAAATTTAAAGATTAAAAAAAAAACAATTTGATCATTTTATAAACACACCATGATATATTTTGCATACTATAAAATGTTTTATTGTTTGGTAAACTTTAGATATTCAATATCGAGTTAGTAAAATAGAAAGAGGAATAAAAGAAAAGGTAAATGCATGTAAAATAATAGTTTGGGTTCATGATAATCGCCAAGATATAAATAAATTAACAAAATAAGTAGTCACGTAAGAAAAGATATTATAATTAAGTAAACATTATTTCATTTTTTAATTATTACAACGACCTTTCTAGCCAAAAAATTCTTTTCAAATCTATCTATCTATTTATCTATATATATATATATATATATATATATATATATATATATATATATATATAGTAAAAATTCAAGGTCCCAAGCGGTTGCTTTGGTGGTTTTATGGTCGAGACAACCTTGGCGACAATTATATATTGTGTTGTTATTGACAGTCATTTAGTTTGCTATTTGTATTATATTTATGAATTTCAAATTGTTTTCCACTAAAATCATCTAGTATTTTCTATTTTTGGGACAAATATATTTGAATGAGAATTTTCGCAAACAACCTCTTTATCTCAATGAGGTAGTAATAAGATCTGCGTACATTTTATCCTCGTAATCCCACTTGTGAAATTTCACTGATATGTTGTTGTGTTGTTAAAATATGGGAGCATAGATGCATAAATCCTCCTCATAATAAAATATTCCTTAATTGCACTAAATAAATATATTTATTTAAAATTAGGAGGTGGCGGTATGAAAAAAAATTAAATCTTTTTCAATTCCAATCGTTAATTTTTTTTTAAAAAAAATAAAAACGTTCAAAAAAAATTAATTTTTTCACCATCTCCTCCCCACTTCCAGCCCAACAAAATGTTACAATATTTCAACCCTCACCCCTGCTGCCACTCCCCAATCCTACCTTCCGGCACTCCGTACCTCACGCCATCCCAATTCTTTTTCAGAAAAAATTTTAAAAATTAAACTTTTTTCAATCCCTCCTCTTCCCCACTTCCACCCTATCCCCAACCCCTATCCCTCACCCCTGAACTTCCATCCTACAACCCCCACCCCCAAAAAAATTTAAAGAAAAAATAAAAATTTTCAAGAAAATAGTTAAATTTTTTTACTCCTCCGCGGCTTCCACCCTACTTCCCACACAAAATCCCTTTTTTTTAAAAAAAAAAAAATTAAATTAACTCCCCCTTCCTGTGGTCATGCACATCCTCCAAACTTCGACCCTAACCCCTACTCCTCCAATTTCTTTAAAGAAAAAATTATTTAAAAAGAAAAGTTAAAAAATAATTTTTTTTTTGAATTTTTTAATTTTTCTTTTAAAAAATTTAGGGTGAGGTAAGGTGGAAGGAGGCATGGTGTGAAAAAGACTTTAGATTTTTGATTTTTTTTTATAAGTTTTTATTTATTTTTTAAAAAATAATTGGAGGATAGGGGTAGGGATACAGGGTTGAAATTTTAATTTTTATTTTGATTTGTTTTTAGTTATTTTTAAAAACATTGGTGGCAGTGTCGGGTAGAAGAAAGAATGGATAGGGTGGATAAGTTTTTTGATATATTTTAATTTAGAAATTGGGGGATGGTAGAGATGCTAGGGATAAGAGTTGGATCGAAGTTGAAATACGAAATTAGAAAAACTTAAATTTTGTTTCGTATGAAAAAGTAATATTTTAAAAAATATTTATATAAGAGTGAAGTTAGTGTGGGGGGAGGAGGAGGGGGGAGGGGGGTGGAAGTAGAGGTTGAATATTAATGCGAAACTTTATTCGTTACTTATAGACACATGAAAATGGATCAGAGTCAAAAAGGCAAAATAATCTAATAAGGTAGAACGTTGTATTTTCATGATCCTCCATTTCTTTGTGTGATACATACATATTCATGTTAGTATTTAATCAATATGACAAGTTATAAATTTCGAATACCCATTTTCAGATACTGAACATTTTTGTGTTTGTTAAAATAATAATTTTGTATTTAGTCGGAATTTTATGGTGGAAATTTTATGGGTCCCACCCAAATTACTTTGTCTACTTTTGTTGGGTTGTAAAAACCCATTCATTGCAAGAAACAATACACATGGAAACAAATCACACGCTGATATTTTCTCCTCTCTCTTCTTCTCTATTTAAATATTTGATTTTTATTCCGCCTTAAAATTTATTCCAATTAATTTAAACTCTATTTTATAACATGTTATCAGTACGAGACTCTAGTAAAGAGTAAAGATTAAGTTTTGAGGTCAAGATATTATTTATTTATTTATTTATTTTTATTGATATGATTAATTTTGAGAAACTTGAGTTCGTTGCCCTTCATAGTTTTGGCAAGAACTACCCTTCATGGGTGTTGGATGTTATGGGTCTTGGAGACACCATTAAAATGAAATTGGATGTCATGGGTCTTGGAGACACCATTTGGATACTATGGGTCTTGGAGACAACATTAAAAATGAAAATAAAGCATCAAAATAAAAACTGTGCTAAAACTATGATATTCTTGCATCATCATCTTGATGAAATTTGAAAAATATGAATATCGCACAATTAAGGATCCATTTGGTTTTTGAAAAAGCCTAAAAGAAAAATAAGATCACGCGATATGTTTGGATGCATCTGAAGCTAAAAGACTATAAGTCTATTCATAAAATATGCCCCATTAAAATGCTTCATTCCTTGAAGTGAATGTGGTAGCAGTGCATAATGTCTGAAAAAAAGACAAGTGATTGAATGATGCACATAAACTTTGAACGATATACTAAGCTATCATAAATTAATATGCTAAGATGATTGTGTTCCGTTCTTAAAGAATGAAAACTTTTTGATAATACTATAGATATAAATCCATTCGCTGAAGTGAATGTGATAGTATTTAATAAAACTTCTCAATATCAATGTGCACTCCCAAGCACACGAATTTTCTACAAATCAAAAATTTATTGTGATTGAATCATGACTTATCTCCAAACTAGAGATAGAGTAATTGAGAAGAAATAAATATGAAAATTACTCCTTGAATGATAAATTTGAAATCTGCTCATGTTATAGTAAATTAGAAATTTACTAAAGCAAAAGATACATGTCATGGTAAACTTAGTTTATTTATTAGATATATATTGAAGAAATAAAAGATTCTTCAAAGATTGTTTATTCTCATGACAAGTTGATTGGATCAACTAATGTTGAGGCTGAATCCTCGAAATATTGAAAATATGAATGATGAGAAACGTGAAACAGCTAGAACAAATTGTTTTCAATGTGCTAAAAGAAATCGCTATGCACATGATTGTCGCACTCCCAAACACTTGGTTGAGCTTTATCAGGCATAACTAAGAAAGAAGGATAAAAAATTTCTGAAGCTATTTTGTAGACGAAAATCGCGTTGATTTGACACACTTGGATGTGGTAGATTTCTGTTATCACCCTAAAGGAAAAATAGCTCACTTGATTGGTAATGGTTCCATGAATGTAGAAGAATATAATAATGATGTTTAATATTTATCAATGATGATATTATTAATATTTATTATCTTTGTACTAATTATAGTAATAATAATACAAATATTTTTAAACTTATATGTGTGTCACACCCCACCTTAGGGTCGTGACCAGTGCCCGATAGGGGCACCTAGACACATACTAAATCGAATTCCCTCATTTACATAACCTGGAAACCTACCAAAATTTCGGCAGAGTTTCCTCTATTTTATTAACTAGCCTCACCTGCAAAGAAAATCCAGCAGCAACCCAGACAGTAATACAAGTATATATATATTTATGCACAAACGTAAGTGCGGGCCGACAAGGTCTCCACTGCGGTCCTGCCACCTAATAATCATGTCATACATACATAATGCGGTCCCGCCGCCTGATCAAGTACCAAAATATACAATAATTCATACACTCTAATATCTCGCCTATACCCATTACTCACTAGTATCCACAGACATCTATACAAAGACGCCAAATAGTACGCGTATACATACATGGTCCAATCACAAAACACATGAACATTAGACACTACCAAAAGCTGGCTCCTGAAGCAAAAGGGGCACTGCAGCTGCAAACTGGAGATCCTAGGCCAGAGGGTCT